>JAWMAG010000401.1:0-140000 GCA_037013455.1 Ceratitis rosa | reverse complement strand
ATAAACTCATATAAATTTGTTGATTCATATTACTAAGTGCTTTGAGTGAGTTGTTAGCCATGTGTGAATGCATATTTGAGTGGTCTAAAAAATTTAAAATATATTTTTGGATTTGTTTTTAATAATAATGTAAAATAGTTGAAATTAAAAATGAATAAAATGAAGTATAAATACAATAAATTAAACTAGAATAAAATGAAAATAAAAGAAAATAACTGAAATATAATAAATAAAAAATGAATCACACCAAATATGGTAAAATAAAACTAATTAACAAAATAGAAATAAAAATAAAAACTAAAAAATTACAAAAAAAATTAAATTCAATTAAATAAAGTGAAATAAAATAGAAAAAAAAAATGAAGAAAATAAGATAAATTAAAATAAAATAGAAATAAAAGTAAGATAATATAAAATAAAGTAAACAAAATTAAATTAAATTAGATAAAATTAAATTAACTGATTTAAAAGCACTAAAATAATTTATTAAAATATAAAAATTAAATAAAATAAAATTAAAACACAAATAAAATAAACTGAAATTAAATTGAAATAAAGTAAGATAAAATAAATAATATAAAATAAATTTAAATTAAATTAAATTATTTTAACTTAAATTAAATTAAATAAAACAAAATAAGATGAAATAAAATAAAATAATATAAAATAATCTAGAAAAATAATATTTTAAAATTAAATAAAATGAAATAAAATAAAATGAAATAAGATTAAATTAAATTAACTTAAATAAAACAAAAAATATAATAAAATAAAACAAACTAACATAAAATAAAGGAAAAAAATAAAATATTTTATTAACATAACAAAAAATTAAATAAAATTAAATTAAATTGAATTAAATTAAACTAAACTAAATTAAATTAAAATAAATTAAATTAAATTAAATTAAAAAAACATAATAAGATAAAAAAAATAATATAAAATAAAATAGAATAAAATAAAATAAAATAAAATAAAATAAAATAAAATAAAATGAAATAAAATAAAATAAAATAAAATAAAATAAAATAAAATAAAATAAAATAAAATAAAATAAAATAAAATAAAATAAAATAAAATAAAATAAAATAAAATAAAATAAAATAAAATAAAATAAAATAAAATAAAATAAAATAAAATAAAATAAAATAAAATAAAATAAAATAAAATACAATAAAATAAAATAAAATAAATATATGTAAAATAAAATAAAATAAAATAAAATAAAACAAAATAAAATAAAATAAAATAAATAAAATAAAATAAAATAAAGTGAAATAAAATAAAACAAAATAAAATAAAGTAAAATAAAATAAAATAAACTAAAATAAATAAATGTAAAATAAAATAAAATAAAATAAAATAATATAATATAAAATAAAATAAAATAATATAAAATAAAATAAAATAAAATAAAATAAATTAAAATAAAATAAAATAAAATAAAATAAAATAATATAAAATAAAATAAAATAAAATAAAATATAATAAAATAAAATAACATGAAATAAAATAAAATGAAATGAAATTAAATTAAATTAAATTAAATTAAAATAAATTAGATGAAATTTAATAAAGCAAAACAAAATAAGATAAAATAAAATAATATAAAATAAATTAATAAAAAATAAAAAAAAATAAATTAAAATAAAATAAAGTAAAATGAAATATTTAATATAAGCTAATATCCAAATAATTTATTCATATTTTGTATTTCCAAAAGTTCAAAAATTATTACCGACTGCCTTAACGATCACACACACTTCCAAAGAAATATGTTATGACTTCAAAAGCGCCAACTTTATTCCACCCGCAGTCTTCTTCTCTCGATAATAAATATATAGGTATAGTGGAGTCTGTTGCCCACAAAATTATAACAAATCCAAGGTAAAAGCCAGTGAAATTTACGTTTATATATACGAGTATATATGTATGTGTATGACTTAGCATATCCTTTTGATTTTATGTGAGTATCTGCTCTTCACCTATGGTACTGCATATAGGTATTGTGGATTATTGTGCTAAAGTCAATTGAGGCGACGGAAAGTGGTTGTAGAGGAAAACATTGAACACACTCAAGCACTAAGCAGGAGAGCAGGTAAAGAAGTGTTGGCATATTAAAGTAAATTATATTACATATGCATAAATATGAGTATGTATTTGTGCATGAATGTAAGCATATTTTTTTCGCCGTCTTTACAATTCAGTTGAGTTGGTGGCATTTGCCTGACTTATTTGCCGCACTTATCCTGCCTAAAGACAAATTTATTTCATCAACGTAATATGTCAACAAAAATTTATTACAAACATCAAAAGTATATATATGTATTGTATATCTGAGTGTATATGAGTACATATAAGTCATATGTTTCCAAATATCACCGACCAACTAATCCAATCACATTGAGTATGATGTGAGTTAGTAAGTTCGTAGGACTTTCAGGTACTTGAAATAAAAACAAATTGTGTATATGTATATATTACTACAAGGGTATGCTTTTCCCGGAAGACATTCAGCTAAGTATTTCCTTCAATTTGCACAGAAACAATGAGAGTTCTTGGAAGACTAAACTTAAAAGTATAAGGAAATCAACACAAGACACAGCGCTTCTGCTGCCTAACATGCAAAATCAGCTGCAGAGGAAAAAAATCAATTTATTTTTTCTTATTTGCAAACTCGAAAAGTTCCAATTCGATATAAGAAACTCTTGCAAGTACACTGTTTCCACCTTCGTGTGGCTAAAATACAAATATATTTCCAGTTTTTGCAGAAAGCTCATAAATTCACGCTCCGTTGTTGCTTCTCCCTTCCCACCTAACGAGCGGGAAGAAAAGAAAAATTTGTGCAAAAATTATGCCGTTTACAAATTTCATACAAAATTACTGTTTGCCCGTTTTAAAAATGCAAATGTCATAGCGGTCGCCCCTTCTGCGCGCAACCCTTAGTACGACGCAACCGCCAGCTCTCTATCTCCACTTGTTGTGTCCCCTTACCGTTTGCGAATCATTTGAATTTTAATTTAATACATAAATGCATATATAAATCAGTAATTTAATCAGCAATTCCCACGGTGTGTATCGAGGTCAAATTCTTGTGCCTGTTGCCGTAGTGAATGAGCCAAGATGAATGGTAAGGTTACCACTGATGGTACAGTGGGTATTTCTACATGATAACGTTGAATAAAAAATGGTGAGAATAGATAGGCTTTGAAATGTATTTTGAGATTTTACTGTTGAGAACCTCAAAGTAGTATTTCGTCTGTCAGAGCTGTTGTGGTTACCGACTCGTAACCCCTACATATGTATTAGTCCTTTGGTGCGCTGTAATATCACTACAAGCATCCCCTCACAAGTCTCTCTGCAGCTTTCGCTAGTTTACCCGATTCTTTCTCCCGCAAGCATGTCCGACTCGAAGTTGTATGGCATATTTCTATGTCCGGGTACTCAGATCACGGTCGTTCTGTATTTTTTCATTTAGAGTAGTTCTACATTTATAGTCACTTTGATGTGGGAATGTTGCATTGTAGAGATCTGACAACCTGGAAACCTGGTTTTCAGAGTATATAACAAGAAACTAAGCCTGGGGAATGTGCTGAAATTAGGTGCATCCCAAAAAGCCAGTGATCATAATATTGTTGGTCATAGCCCCATCTTGGTCTTCTTTGGCGTACGCTTGACTGGAGGAACCCACTGTCTTGATTATTTCTTGATTTCTGCTCTGAAGTGATGAATCCATGATTTACATATTTACTGACTGGATATGAGGGATTGAGGCACTTACTGCTAATGCTAAAGTAGCGCACCGATAATCTCGGGATGATTTCAGATAAGACGAAAAAGACTCGATATTAGGTGCTCCACAAAAGCTATCGCTTAAGGTTACCTTGCACTGATTCCACATAGTAGTAGTCAAGCCCATTTTGTTCTATGGTGCTTGGGTATGATGGACTGTTCTAGGTCCTACTCCACCTGGTCTATCCGAAAACGTGCAAAGCTGGAGTATTCCTATGCACCCGGATCACATGAACAAGCCAGCGTATCTTGCTTCTTCTTCCTTATTGGCGTTGGCACCGCGATTATAGCCGAATCAATATTAGCGCACCTAATGCCCTCTTCTTTTCGCTGTCTGGCGCCAATTGGAAAAACCAAATGAAGCCAGGTCACTCTCCACCTAATCCTTCCAACGGAGTGGAGTTCTTCCTCTTCCTCTGCTTCCACCAGCGGGTATTGCATCGAATACATTCAAAGCTGGAGTGCTTTCATCCATTCGGACGACATCATCTAGCCAGCTTAGCCGCTGTCTCTTGTTTCGCTGAACTATATTAATGCCGCCATTTAGCTCGTACCATATAGTAGGACCAGTATGATGAGCGACTTGTAGTGTTTGGTTTTCGTTCACCGAGAGAGGACTTTACTTTTCAATTGCCTACTTAGTCCAAACGGCTCGGAGAGGTCCTTCCCGATCCTGATGGAGCTTTCAGTGCTGCTTAAGGTCAGTTTACACAGTTTTGCCGGAATGACATGATCTGGCCAGCGTATCCACCATCTCTTTATATAAGGCATAAAGGCTTTTTGTTTTTCTGTGGCTTCTAACTATTCAAACACTCTATAATAATTTTTTTTCTGTCTGTGTTTAACAGCACACAGATATCACTGTGCAATGAGCTCCAACTGCCACAGCCAATGCACGTTGTTATGCCATGAAGGCTGGCGCTACTTCCGTTTCCGAAAGAACCAACAAATATTGAAGTCATCAGTAGCGCAACAACTTTTTGTTTTAACTACATAGTACACACATATATATGTACATAAGTACATAAGGACATACATATGGTCATAGAAACAAACAGACTCTTGCAGCAAAGGGAAAAGCCATTTTTTTCTTATTTATTTTGTTTTTTTTTTTGGTTTGCTGACTACCATCTTGCAAGATTATTCATTTTTTATTTCCTTTTTCTTTTTTGTTTGTGTTTTACCCTCACTTTTCTTTATTGCATTTTTCTATTTGCTTTCTTTCTTGCTAACTTACTTGTGGTCTGGTTTCCTTTCAATGGACAAGAATTTTTGCTATTTTTTCGCTGTTGTCAATTACAAAACAAGTTGTGTTTGAAGAAATAAAGCAGAAGAAGGAAACTTAAAAACAGCAAGACAAACGTAAAGAAAACTTGAAACTCATGAAATCTACTCACCCGTTTTTGGTTGCAACTTTAACCTCGTTTTTTTTTTCTTGTTTTGGCTCGCAACTGTGGGCGAAAGTTTTTCTGCGCCGAAAGTAAAAGTAGACACTTTTTATGCCTCTAGGATCTTTCCAAGTATATAAAATACACATAGTGTGCAGAGTTATAAGAAAATTTCCGAAAATAATATCAAATATTGTCAAATGTTAAAGTTTGACATCCCAGAAGCCTCATTGAGCTCGTCGCATGCTTCGGTTCGGCGCTCAATGATCAAATTCTATTGACAACGTTGGTGCTTAGTTGCTGCCGCACTTCAAACTAAAACGATTTTATAGCGTTGAGACATAAACGAACAAGACACACACGCACACACACACACACACAAAGCCGTCATGCGCCAGCATTAAATGTATTAAAGTAAAGTATTTGTTTGGAGGTGGTAAAAGTTTTAAGATGACTTCATCAATTGTCAAAATGGATAAATGCGAAATCCTGCAGCGGCAATTCACAAAAGACCGACAAAGAAATAAATACAATAAAAGTTTAGCAAAGCGAATGTCGCAGTGGCAGTTAGTTGACACACACACGCATACATACCAAAAAATACCTCGTACTCTAGAAAAGAAGAAGAAGAAAAAGAAGAGTTGTGTGTTGCATTTGCCACAGTGACGATGAGAAATGAGTGGAGGTGTTGAAAAAGACATTTCAATCTGCCAAGACGCACATAAATCCTGCCGAATTAACCAAAAACAAAAAAAAGAAAAAAACAAACAAAAAAAGAAGAGCTGCCTTCGGCCATGCCGCAGTCTTTATGCCTTTCATAGACACATCAAATACCAAATCTAATGAAAAGTAGTCCATTATATTTGCTATATAGTATACGAGGTGTGACAATAAGGTACTGAGACTGATTATAATGCCGCAATTGTGATAATCCTACGACCTTGAAATTCCCTTTACCTTCTCCCGGCATCCTTCTCCTCTTCATTGATATAAATATTTACCATCGGTCTAGTTTGTTTAGATCGCCTGCTGTGTCGTGTTGAGTAAACGTGTGCTCGTGGTGCTCGCCACAAAAATGGAAAAACGAAATCAAGAGCAACGTCACACCGACCTCAGTGTGTCCCAGTATTTGGCCTCTAAAGGGATCGCCGTGTTGCAACAACCACCTTATTCGGCCGATATGTAACCTTGTGACTTTGTTTGTTCCCTAGAACAAAATGGGTGGTCAAAGGAACCCATTTAAAGTCGATTGAGGACATTCAGGCGGCCGTAACCCGCGGACATCCCAGTCGAAGCATTCCAGGAATGTTACGAAGCATGGAAATCATTGTATAGCTGCCAAAGGGAACTACTTTGAAGGAGATGACAGAGTTGTAGAATAATTTTGAAATATACGGTTTTTATGAAATCAGTCTCGTTACTTAATTGCTACACCTCGTATGGCTTCAGTGATCTATATGACGCTAGATGGTGTTAGTGATAGTTTGTACTAAAAATTTTAATGGAAGGAGAGTTGATCACTTAACTCAGTACCCTGCAGGGAAAAGGTAGACAAGTATATGATGCTTCGAGTGAAATACTGGTATTTTTTACAAGAATTATAGTAGTATTTGAAGGACAAAAATATACTAGTTTACCGTAGAATGGTATTAAACTAGTATTTTTCAGTAAAATCTGAACTAGTTTCCATAAGTTCTAGTATATGAACTAGTATTTTGCGAACAAATTCATACCAGTTTTCTATTTTGCAAGAAAAAAGTAGGACTCAGAAGCAGTAATGAGAAGCTCCGACTACATATTATTAGACTTACCGTTACAACAACAACAACCAGATATTATTTGTGATCCACTTCCTAGAAAGAAATAATTTACCAAATTTCAAGTAAATGCATTTTTTCAAATAGTAAGTTGGTCTTTAGTTAAAGGAGTTTTTCGAAACCATTATCAAATCTACCTAACCTCACACAAAAAAATTCGCTAAAATCTTTTCAATCGTTTGGAATGCCGCAATCAATCGAACTGGTTTTTGGCTAGTGCGATTCAGTCTGGTCTGAGGCGAACTAATTTTCAACTGGTATGAACTGGTACTTAACTAGTATGAGGCTAATACATAGACAGTTGCTGACATGGAAAATATATGGAAGATAAACTAGTTGATGTAGAATATTCTATATATATATATATTAGTTGGATTAACAACTAGTATTTTTTCATGCGCCAGATTTCCATCGGCGAATCGCTGTTGAATCGTAACACAATTGACATATTTCTGAAGCAGTTGATGGATGATAAAAAGTGCATCCCCTACAGCAGCGTCCGACGAAAAGGGCTGTGATCGAAGAGCATTGAGTCGGCTCAAAGGGTCTCCAAGTCAAGATTGACGGCCGAAAAGGTTTTGTTGAGTGTTTGGTGTTCGACCTAACTCTTAATTCGGACCTAGGGTGTCATCAATTGGACTGTTTAAAGGAAGCAATCACCCAGAAACGCCCAATTTTACTAGCAGGAGTGGAATTGTGTGTTCACCAGCACAACGCCAGACCACACACGTCAATAGTGTCTTGCAAAAACCTCGGATAGCTTGATTGGGTGGTTTCTATGCATCCCCTTATAGTCCAAGCTGCGCATCAACTGATTAGCAGCTGTTCCAGTGTATGGCGAACGATTTGGCTGGTGAGGAATTGGCCTAAAGAGAAGCCAAGAAAATTAATTGTCCTAATTTTTCCACAATAAATACAAGGGTTTCTATGGGAGAGTCAAAAAGCTATCGAGCAAAACATTGCAAATTCGACATAAACCGGATAATCTGTGGTAAATATAGCCTTCAATTTGGATGATTCTTAAATTGACCTAGTACCAGTGCATCTGCGTACGAGTTTTGGTTGTAATACCTCAAAAACCGAGGGACTATAATTTGCTTACTAACAGGCAGAAAGACGGGCATAGCTAAAACAACTCAACTCGTGATTCTGCTCCGATCCGTATATATATTTTCCGTTTCTGCTACTTTCCATAATTCGGACCAAAGTAAATTTATCATTTCATATACATGAAAGGTATAAAAATAACTAAAGTAGGCTATGTGTAGACGCAAGAAGAAAAAAAAATGAAAAGAAAAAAAAGTAAAATTGAGTAACCCTTAGAAGTTTGGGTAAATGCTGTAGGGCTTATGTTTGGTTTTGTAAACGAAAACTCAATTCAATTCCATTCAATTCAACTGGTGTCGATGATAATCCCAATTGTGACGCTTTGATGCCAAGTTTTCAATGATAAATAATGAAATAAACGAAATGAGTTGGTGGAGAAACAAAGCAAGGCAAAAGAAAAACAGTTTAAAAATCAAAAGAAGATCAAAAGTTTTGAGAGTGGTTTTTGGTGTAGAGCCAAAGTCAATTATTTGGCCATTTGTGGGGTTTTCCGAAAATCTTTTTTAGTGAATTTTGAGTTACTCGAAAAAGAAGTTGGTATTTTTTTGTGTTTTTTTCGCGAAATATAATTTGTCTAGCTTTTTTACTGAGACATACGAGTACTAGAGCTCTCTTTTGGTGCCAATTTCACAACTGGAATGATGTCCCGAGCGACATGATCTATACAGCGTGGTCGCTCTCTTTTAATTCGTTAGACCATAACAACGTTAACGTATATCTTATATATGGTATGTAGCTCATCGTTACACCTTCTACGGTATTCATTGTTTCCAGGGCGTTGAGAACAATAAATCTTCCGCAAAACTACTCTTTTGTAAACTCCTCCTTCAAACTCTTTGGGTATTGTGATTGCCTTAGTCTACACAGGCCAGATTCTAACTCTTACAGCGTTTCTAGTATTTTTCCCCCGTCAGTTTGCACAGCAGCATAACTTTTAATTTTCTGCAGGTATTCGCAAAGTCTTCCATGACGGCGAGAGCGTAAGAAAGGAGTGATTCCTTGCAAGTTCCTCTGCCATATCGTTATGCACATGCTTCAGTATCTTATCATGGATACCTGGATAAAAGAGAACAGCGATCGAAGAACACGACGATTCTGTACAGTTTATGAGTAGTGTTTCGTTTTAGTAGCTAGAAAGAGATTTTCAGAATATGAGTATGACCTTAGCTTTACAGCTCCCTTCCGATGTACCTCCCCAGCACTTGTGGAAACCTCTCAATCTCATATTTTTTCCCGTTTTTTTAACAATTCATAACTGTAATATAAAATCAACCCATTTCAGTCCAATCACGTTAATATCAACTATAAAATAGTGGCTTAGCGTAATCTCAAAGTCCCAGAACACGAACGTAGTATCGTCCCTTGTTTGGCTTTCGGGAAACCTCTGACAGCTACAATAAAGGAGCAAAAGATTCAGGGTTGCAGACCTTGCATATGTATACAGATGGCTCTAGAATGAGTGGAGCACTGGGGATGTAGTATACAGCGCTCAACGAGTGACAAGAAATTCATTCAAGATGCCAAATCAGTGTAGTATCTTCCGACGAGATAGTTACAATAAAACTGGCGGCAGCTCTGGGAACAGGCTCAAGCAAAGATGGGTGTAGGTAGTCAAGCCGGAATAAAGGTCTTACAAAGGTTCAATATAAAGTCGGAAATAGAAGCACTTTACAAAGAGCCAATTAAAAGATGGACGGAGGGGAGCAAAGATCATATTTATGGAGGGAAATGTATCAAATGGTTGTGGAAAGTAATGATATGATGGACTGGCTAAAGAGGAATTACTCTGAAGAGGACGTAGTCCCTAACTAAATAGGCTCTGGAAACTAACAAAAGACTGCAAAGTAGCGAAAATTATATGCAAAAAAATACAAGGTAAAGCTTACTGCCTTTATTCAATCAAATAAGAGTTCAGGCTTCAGGAAATTACCTGTTAGATTCGCATGTCTTTAGAAATGCTTGAGGATAACAAATGCTTGAAGTTCAGCGAAGAGGTAGAGGCAGTATAGCCTGTAATCTGTGGCGTACAGAGCATGAACTACATTGGTGAGGATAGACTGTAGAATTTTCAATCAGCTGAGGACAAAGATTTAAATGTCTGCTTCAATTTGCCGAAAGAGCAGCAATGTTCTTCAAGCTAGAGACACAACAGGAAGTGTGTCAGTATCTCTTTACTATTCTTTTCCAATGCCATCTGCTAAAATTTTTTTTTAAGCACAAATCCCAATTTCATAACTCTTTTAAAAACTTTCTTCCTCAGGATTTTCTAGATCGTCAGTATTTTTTGGTCAATAAAGTCATTCCGTATATGAGAGCACATAAGACATTCTCATTATTATATAATACACTCCACGAGGCATATTTCCATTGCACTTTCACATACCCAGCGTAACTCTGGTTTGTGTTTCCAAAGCAAATTACTCTCAAGCTTTAGAAATATTTCATTTAGAAGACAATATTTACCGCGGCATCAACTAAACTGACAGCAAATCATTTCGCACTCCGCTCCACCGTTTCTTCGCCAACTCGCCCTTTCGCCTTTTGTGAAAACCAAATCAATTTACTCATCTTCCTAACTACAATAATCATTGCTAAAAATCAATCTCTACTTTGATGGATTCAAAGGCAGCCAACTATGCATAGCTAAATATATGTATTTATATTATATAAAAATGCACATTTCTCAGATTCAGCATAAAAGTGAATGAGACAGTCAAATTCTTCTACTTCTCTTTCGTTTTCATCTTCATCTTCTTCTTATTCTTCTTCTATATCTACCGCTACTTAATCTTTTCCTTTCAAACGCATGCCACTCACTCTATAACTCATCCATCAAATTTTATCATGAATACATCAGCGTTAAGAAAGATAAACCAAATCCATTAGCTACCAAGAGATCTTCCACGTTAAACCTAGCAAGAACATAGAAAGAAAGAAAGAGAGAGAGAGAGAGAGAGAGAGAGAGAGGGGGTAAAAACATTTTCAATTTATCCACAAACGATGAGTACGATGATGAAGTAAAATAGTTAAAAGTGAACGCTCAATTGCACTACTCTTCTTGGTTGTTGGTGTTGTTGCTGTTGCTGTTGCTTTTCCGTTGGGCGTCTCTGAAAATGCAACTTTTTGCGCGTACGAAAAATAACTACAATTGATGAAGACACTTTGTGCGGGTTTAAAGCAAGCAAGCAAGTAAGTGCCAGCTTATGCAGGCAACCATTCGAATGGCTTACTGACTATCAATGGTGGCAAGGCCAATATACACGTATGTACGTACCTCCTATGGGTACTTACTGCAGTTTAAGGAAGGCGTAAGGAAGGGTGGGCTTTATAAAAACGAAAATGCTTTTTACTGCAAAATATTTTTTGGGTTCAGTCTTTAATTTTATCACTCAAACCTCACATTATACCCCTCATGAGCTTAATCTTTAGAGGGTAGGTATTTGAAAGAAAAGAGATGAAGGAGTTAATAAAAATCCGTCTAGTCTCTGAGCTTTCGGGATATTAAAAACTTAAAAAAAAAATATTAAAAATTATTTATAATATATTTTTACCGTAGTATTTAGTTGTAGTTCTTGACATTCAACCAATCATAGAACATCAAGTTGTTGGTTAATTCAACGACCCGAGA
This sequence comes from Ceratitis rosa, assembly GCA_037013455.1. Taxonomy (NCBI): domain Eukaryota; kingdom Metazoa; phylum Arthropoda; class Insecta; order Diptera; family Tephritidae; genus Ceratitis; species Ceratitis rosa. Next base: position 128,268 of record JAWMAG010000401.1, on the reverse strand, counting down.
GAGAGAGAGAGAGAGAGCGCGTAATGTAGGCGAAAACTACGGGTAAGAGCTACTAGGTTACAATTCGCAGGTGATCACTATAGCGCAGTGAACTCAAATATCCTAATGACATGGAAGTAAAACATGTGAAGGGTAAGGTTAAGTGACAGCACTCCGAAGAGTCAGAAAAGCCGCCGGCAAGTAGCAGGGAAGCACTGTAAACAGCTATAAGTCAGGAAAGATCGCTAAGCATAGAGACCAATTTACCTTAAAAAGAGCCAATTTGGCCGAAGCTGAGTTTTTGTTGTCACCATTCAGGTTAAACCTGGTAGTAAGGCAACAACTAATTAGTTGCTCTGTTGAACTGCAGCAAAACTTACGACCTGATGACCACTGAGAGATCGAAATCTGCAAACAAAGAGCTGTTTACTCTCGTGATATGTAGAAAGACGATGCAAGCTGGTTTATTGGAGTCAAACTAATAAGAACTAGAACTCAGTGACACTAAATTGACTAAAAGAAGCGATTGTAGCTTAATATCCAGCTATAAGCGGTAAACGATCCTTAAGACTGAGCTGTGGAACCCGGGCGTTACAAAGTCAGAGGATGCTATGTAAGAACTGCAGACTGCAGGCTCAAAACTCGAATATACCAACGCCTAATTGGAGGAGAGTTCATATATTTAAGTCCATGGCAGAGCTATGTTCTACAAATTTACAAGGAGCCGGTGGCATGGCATAATATCGTGGCGAGTAGATAGCGCCTATATGCGCCTATGAAGAGAAGCCCAAATTAGGTCAATAATAACATGTTGGAAGCATGAAAAGTCGGAAAGAACTGACAGTAGATGATAGACCCATAACAGCAATGAATGTCTATCTCAGTACTAAGTGAAAAGTGGTAGCACCTTGTAAAGAGACAATTAAAAGACTAGCGAAGAAAAAGAAAGTTCACATAAATTGGATACCAGGGCACAAGAGTATCGAAGATAAGAGATAGCCGATGCATTGGCTAAAGAGTTATTAGTATTAGTATTAGGTAGGTTAGTTGGGGGATGGGGCCATGTGCAGAAGTTCACGCAAGTGAGGAAAGTTTTTGACTGCCATTCACCTGGGAGTGACCAGAAGCGATTCTTTTGCATATGGTTCAAGCAGCTCACGACTTCCGGTCTTAGACCACTTATCCCCTGGGTAGCCAATGAATATCCTTTTGGAGACGAGCTAAAGTGAGAAGGCGATTCCCATGCGGTTGTGCGTAGGATTTGGAACCCACCACATGAAAGAGCAACCCAATGAAAAACCATTTTAAGCCTCGGATGAGAGACCCCCCTTTTGATGACGACCCCCGCAAATGTTTTACGGATTACGATTTTAGGGCAAGCAACTGCAATGTCTGGTCCCTTAATTGGGAAGGTGCCGATGCCCAGCTGGTTGATGTCCTCATAAAGTTAAAGGCTGACATCACTGCCATCCAAGAATTCCGATGGACGGGACAAGGACGGAAGAAGGTGGATCGTTGTGAAATTTACTACAGCGGCCATATAAAGGAGCGCAAATTTGGTGTCGGATTCGTGGTGGGAGAGAGACTCCGTCGCCTAGTACTGGCATTCTCTCCGGTGGATGAACGTCTAGCCACAATTCGCATCAAGACAAAATTTTTCAACACCACTTTAGTTTGCGCCCACGCCCCGACGGAAGAGAAGGATGACTTGACCAAAGATGCCTTTTACGAGCGCCTCGAACACACTTATGAGCGCTGTCCCCGCCACGGCGTCAAAATTGTGCTTGGCAACTTCAACGCTAGGATGGGCAAAGAAGGTATCTTTGGTACGACTGTCGGAAAATTCAGTCTCCACGACGAAACATCTCTAAATGGGCTGAGGTTGATCGACTTCGCCGGGGCCCGAAATATGGTTGTCTGTAGCACTAGATTCCAGCACAAAAAAAAATCAAGTTGAATATACCAAATTAAACCAACTCTCTCTCCACCTGATCCTTCTAACGGAGTAGAGGTCTTCCTCTTCCTCTGCTTCCACCAGTGGGTACTGCTTCAAATACTTTCAAAGCTGGAGTGCTTTCATCCATTCGGATGACATTACGTAGCCGCTGTCTCTTCATTATTTCAATAAACCTGATATCTACCCCGCTGGGGTATCTAACGTTCGGTTCCAATTGAGTTTTGCCTTCCTTACTTTTTAACATTATTTTTTAACTCCTTCAAACTTTCACCTCAATTTTTCTTGTTAAAATACTTCCATTTTTTCTTCGTTTTTTTTTGTGTTTAAATAAGTTCAAACAATTTCTTATTTATTTATTTTTCCCACGACTTTTTGTCTCTCCATCTCTCTCTCTCCATCTCTCTCTCTCCCTCTCTCTACACACACAAAATACGCTCATCCGCCACGCCATTCAACAACGTTTACGCCATTCACTCAACTATTCGTCGTTCATGCAAGTAAGTAAGTAAAGAAAGCAGGATGCGACTACCGAGATTTATCCCAAGATAATCTGCCACGCAACTTAACTTGACGCCAAATGCAGCAGCAGCAGTGGCAGCAGCAGCAGACATTAGAGTAAATGCTTCAACCGTCGCAACCAACGAAAATCTTTTATACTCGTACTAAAACTGTAAAACTCCATGCAGTTGCGGTAAAAACGATGCGTTGTGTGTTGGGGAGTGAAGATAGAACTGCAGGAGAAAATAAATAATAAAAAAAAGAAAATATAAAAAAAAATAAAATAATGAAAGAAAAGAAAAGCCAAGGTGTTGAAACCAACCAAAAGGGGAAATATATATACATGCATATATATAAAATATATATGTAGTTACGAAAGTTGCAGCGTGTAGAAAAAGTATGATTGAATGAGATGCACGTACAAGTGCAACTCATACTTGCAACAATATTTTGTTTTAACTTTTATTTTTAGTTTTTTTTTGGTTTTTTGTATTTATTTAAATTTTTTTGTTGTTTCACGTTCAGCGTGCTATTGCTTAATGTTCATCATAAAACAAAACAAAATTTTCATACAAAACTCCCCCCTCCACCTTTCGATAGTTCTTTACATACATACACACTTATATCTATATGTATGTATGTTTATTCATTTCGCTTGGGGAGAAATTTGGCGCTAAGTACAAAGAAAATTATTTCACATTACTCTTGTGGATTGCAGTGAAACGTACACTGACACAGATACACACACATATATACATACAAAACTAGTAACATACCATACATAGCCACACACCTACAAGTACCTACAGGTGAGAATGCAAACACAACGAAATGAAATGAAATTATGAAAATGCGAATGTAAATGACATGGTGAAGTGCGAACATTAATAATATGAGATCTGATTGAAACATTTCTTCTTACATTGCAATTTATAATGACAAATGAACGAGTGAACGAAAGAATGAAAGAATAAAAGAATGTAAGAACGAAAGTATGGTTTGGCTCAAAATGCTTGCGGATATGAACTCACCTTGTGCACTCGTTCGTATATGTACTATGTGTGCATATTATATGTATGCCTGTATGTGTGTGTGTGTGTGTTTGAATGTTGCGTTATTTGCTTTAAAGAAGCCTTGACGAGAAGCACGAATACTCGCACTACAATGGAAAAACTATTTAATTATAAAAACTGAAATGCGTTGCAAACTTTTAATGAATTTTCAGTTGAATTGTACGTCGGTTAATTCAATGAGCTGAGTTTGTGCAGCAAAATGGCAAAGAATTGTAATTGTTAGTTCATTAAAAATATGATTTTTCTTATTCTTTGTTTATTTGCATAGATTCGCGGTGGTGGAAAGTTTAATTGTTATATTTCAACTTTTTTAATTCATTCATTGTACTTGAGAATTTTATTCATCCATAAGACAACACGGTTTTGAGCGCCAGAGCAGGATTTTTTACTGTTGAAATGTTCCATATTGATTAAGATTAATATTTATTTCGATTTAAGCGAGTATACACTCTATACTCTATATTTTCGTCTTCTTCTTCTTTACTGGAGTTGCCACCGCGTTAACAACAGCCCGCCCTGCATTCTGTCTTTACAAAAAACATTCATGGCCTTCTCTACCAGGTCTGTCTTCCCAACGGCGTGAAGGTCTTCCTCTTGCTCTGCTTCCACCGACATGTACTGCATAGAAAACTTCCAGAGCTGGAGTATTCTTATCCATCCGGACCACATAACCTAGCCAATGTAGCTCCTTTTTTTTGATTCGCTCAACTATGTCAATGTTGCCGTATATCTCATACAGTTAAGGGGTAATGTTAAAGAGCAGAGATAATCAACTAACGAAATGATGCCATTTTGTTTTGTTAATATGAAAAATACTCTTGACGAAATGATTTTGTTTCGTTTCGGCGCACAGGCATAATTCGTTATTCAACATAAAAGATTCAGGGCAAATGTTCAAAACACATTATATTCCAGACAGACTCGAGGTATCCGCCCGAAGGTATATTATTTGAAAGTACTTTTTTCGTTCTTTTCTAAAAGGAGGAGTATGTAGTTTTTTTTTTTGTTTTTTTTTTTTTGTGAGGTTATATGAAGTCGCTTGTCTACGCAGATAAGCCCGAGAGGAATTTTTGAAAAGAATATACCGCGCATTGTTGCCCAAATATGGTCCTGATGGCTGCGGAAAGTGGTCGGAAATTGTGCATCGTGATTGGAATTTATTCAAGCCAGCCGTGGCTGTCTCTTGCTGGAAATTATTTCGCAAACATAATGTCAGCTGTTATTTTTGTAATAAAGCTAAATTCTTGGTCACAACATTAAATTAAATACATTTTTTTTTCTTCTTCAAAACCACATGTCTAAAAAACACTCTATAATGCAGTCTACATATCCAAATATATTATTGTAATATTTTTATAATATTTTTTTTTTTTTGGTATCGAATTTCTTTTCTAAGAAAAATGTTAAAATAAAAATTTTCAAATATTTCTGTTGCAGTTTTTATTATGGATTTTTGCAAATTTAATTAATAAAAACAATAAACTAAATTTTCATTTTTCAACTCAAGGAAAATATAGTTATATCGAATGTGACACTCACTAACGAAAAACATATAGTAGAATTTTAAATTTTAAATTGGAAATGAATTTTATGAGAATTCGTATTTTTACAATATTTTAAAGTTCACATTCTAATTAATGACTTGGTTAATTCATAACTCAGTTGTGCAACATTTTTTTTAATACAAAAATTTATATTAGATATTCCATTCACTTACCATATGTACGTACATACATATATGCAATTTATCTATAATAAATTTATATAAAAGTATTTTATTATTTCGCTTGCTTTTTTACCTGTAAACTTTTAATTAAAATGCAAGAGTAACATATGTAAATAAAATAAAAATAAAAACTATAATACAACTTATTTTCAAAGGATATGAGTGGAAAGTTAGAATTTTAATATCACGTAAAAGACAAATTTCTGCTCTCTTTCCACTTGTTTAAATACAGACACTACTACACATACTGCAGTTGTTCACAGGGGAATATGAGTAACCCCTGCTATTGCTTTGTAATGACAAAATCATTATTTTTCGTTCACACAGATTGCTCAAAACAATTTTATCACTAAAAATTTTATAAGTTAAAATGAAATTGGATTGCTTTCTGTGGTGCGTGACCGATGGCACAGGCACATACACGTACTTACATAAAATGGAGTGAAAATATAATCTAGAGAGAAAAATACTAGTTGTTAACTACAAGCGCTGCCATTTATGGTATATATCGGGATTTGGCAACCCTGGTGTTGCAATCTAACAGCTGACAACTTTATCGTAAAGCCTGACATTTTTGTTGTTATACAAATTTAGAATCATAAAATAATGCAATAATAAATCATTAAAATATTCATTTCAACCAAAAAAAAATAAAGGAATTCTAACGCGAACATTTTCGAATAATTCTTTGTTATAGCTTTTGGCATCGATTTAACTCAGCAACAGTGCATCGAGCTCCATCAAGGAATAGTATTTATCTTTGGTATGGTGGATTCAATCGATTTCGTAGATCACTTCAAGGCGAATTTCGTGAAGATCGCCCAAAATCTATTGACACTGTGCGCAAACGGATATTGCAAGATCGTCCATGTGATCCTCCAGTTGGTTGACGTATTCGTGAGACTAAGGGTTGACATTACCGCTAGTCAAGAAGTGCGATGGTCGGAGCAAGGATGGTAGAAAGTGAGGTTCTTGGGAAATATACTAGAGCAGTCAGATATGTAACCCCGATGGATGGACGTTTGGCCACAATCAGCATCGAAGCATAGTTCTTTGACTTTTTGCTGCTGCCAGACGGTAAAGATGAAGGTTATAACCAAAGTTGCCTTTTATGAGTGTCTAGAGGCAGGTATGAGCGCTGTTGAGGTAGAGCGACTTTTTCGGAGCCCAAAGTACAATGGTCTCTAGCACCAGATTGTGGCACAGAGAAATTCATGAATCTTGTTGGCTGTTACCGCACGGAAAGTTGCGCAACCGAATCGAACATGTTGGGCTAGACGGAAGAGTTTTGCTCTAGTGTTTTAGATTAGCGTGCGCATTGACCCGGTTCATTATCTTATCACAGTGTAGATACGCACCCACCTTTGTGCAGCAAAGAGCGTCTGTCAATAAACTTAAGGAAGGTTAGACGTCGAGAAGCTGCAATCATAATAGACACCAACCGGTTTACTACCCGTCTTGCGTTTGTCCTTTATGAGACCATTTATCAGTGACACGTTATAAAGACATTTCAAACGTTCTACATGTAGCTGTTTTCCTCGCAACGAGATCAGATAGGTATCGAGAGTTCAAATACGGCGACAAAGAACTGAGAAGGTGCTGGCCAATCCACAAAAAGGGCGACACCATAGTCTACGCCAATTACCGTGGGATAAGCCTCCTCAATAACGAGCTCATTGTATGAAAGGCTAAAACCCACCGTCAACAAACCGATAGGGTCTTTTGAGTGTGATCTAATAAATCCACCATTGACCAGCTTTAGATCATGCGCCAAATATTGGAAAAGATCCGTGAAAAGAGGATTTATACACAACACCTTTTCGTCGATTTTAAAGCAGACTTCGAGAGTACGAAGAGGAGCTGCCTTCATGCCACTATATCTGAATCCCCACAAATCTTGAACTGACGCTAAGCAACACCAAAAGTTCTCTCAGGACCGGGAAGGACTTCTCCGAGTTGTTTGATACCAAACGAGGTTTCCGGCAAGGTGTTTCTTTATCGGGTGACTTCTTTAACTCATTGCTGGTGAAAATAATACCAGCTTCAGAGCTGAATATACAATAGAAGTACAGTGAGTTCTGATTTTTCTAGACTGTATAAGGAAGAGATGCGTATGGATCTGGTAGTGAATAAGAGCTGGATGAAATATCTCCTGTCTTCAAACAAAAAGTTATTGCATTCGGGACAGTCCAGGTTTTGCGTAAGATTTGTGGTCCTCTACATGTTGGGAACGGCGAATAGCGCAGCCGATTGAACGAGCGAACCAAAGCCGATATAGTTCAGCGAACCAAAAGTTAACGTTTAAGGTGGCTAGTTCATGTAGTAGTCCGGATGGTTAAGAATACTCCAACTTTGAAAGGTTTCGATGCAGTACACGCCGTGGAAAGTAGAGGAAGAGAAAGACCACCACTCCGTCGGAAAGGTCAGGTGGAAAAGTTCTTGACTGTACTTGGTATTTTTAAAAGGCATTAAACAGCGAAGAGAAGGAATGAATGGCGCTCTATTGTTAGCTCGGCTATAGTCTATATATACAGAAAAAGAAAGAAGCCGCTGCGTGTAAGTATGAAGGACTTGAAAAGCTGACTGATGGGGGAATAAAACTTGGGCAATAATGTATTAAATCGTCTTCCACACCTCTGCACAAGCTGGTTTACAATGAGAATCCTTTGACTATCCCACAGTGAGCTCAACCTTGTAAAACTAGACTGCTCATTTAAGCACAAACACACATACACACATGAGCAATACGTTGAAAGCGTTGAGCAAAAGGATATCAGGTTTTAGAGCTACTTTATTTCTCGACAATTTGATGATATGAATGAGTATGAAAGTCGATCAGACAAAACTCTCAAGCACATGCTGCGCGCGCTGTCAAAACCAATCGCATGCATGCGCATACATACACACATACTCGTACACACCATATATCTGCAAGTATGTATGAAGGAGTAAACATGCAGTCAGGCATATTTATGAAATGGGCATCTTTTGTTCTTGTATTCACATATAGATATATGTACTATGTATGTTTCTATGAATAGTGCTGCAAATCGTTGGCTTTGAACTTCCTGTCCTTGTATGCCTTACACACGCACACACATAGCCACATCTGCATTGGGCGTTTCATGTTTGCGGCTGATGTACCACATGCAGTTAGCTTATCCTTTTTAACTTGGCCTTTTATTATATACAAGTGTATAGTTTCAAAATGTGTGCTTATGTGTAGTGCTTGTACTCGTCATGTACTCATATACATGTATATATAAATAGAAACATGCTCCTGCCACATATAGAATCCAAATAAGTGATTACCTTGAGTGTTTATTTATGCCCAGCAAGGAAATGAATTTATCTATGAATGTGTTGAGTTCAACATACACGTATACATATACACTCATAGCGAAATAAAGAAATCAATACTAATGACTCCCGACTTTGAAAGGAGAATTTCTCTCCGATACCAGAAAACTGAGAGGCTCTGGGTTACAATCTCACTACATAGGCATTTTTTCCTTACACTTACCTGTACAATTTTCCCAATTCTCAGTAAACATAAGGTCTGAAAGTTTCTTGTGTATGCAAAGCTGATGCACTCAACGAGCTCCTCTTATAAATACCCTCTAATATAACAGTAAGAGATAGGAACGATGAAGGAATGATGAAGGCTCGGACTATACAATCTCGATTCTCAATGGTAAATTTTGTACTTCCGCAATTCGAGTACGAGTGTTCACTTAGTACTTTCCAATCTAAAATCTAAGATATCACGCGAGAGGACACTATCTGTAACCTCTACTCTAATGGCAGCAGTCGCTGAAACAATTTTCAATCGGAACTCCTTCTCCAAGCCAGTCTAAGCTAGTAAAGGAAAAGGATAATTTGATTAAATCAAAGCTTAAATACTCTTAATTAGCTAATTGAGTGCCTGTGTGAACGGCATTTAACGCTTGGGCTGCTTTTAATGGAAACAACTTATTAGCTGGGTTTTTACTTATGTGTTGTAGTTCTCAAAATGCCATTCGAATGTAATTTTAGTATTGTATTTTAGCTAACCTAAGAATTTTTAAAACATACGCACATACTTACATATATATTTACATCATCAAAAGAAGACAACAGTGTTCTGGCCTTGTATGTCGTTGGCAAATGACAGTTAGTTGCCAGCAACATTTACACTATACATATATAAGTCTCACATTCTTATGCATACATATCCACATTTTAGTAACACATACTGTGCTCCAATGACTTTCCTGCCTCCAAGTAGTACATGTAACCATTTCGTTTTTGAAAGAACAAAAAAAAGGGAAAAAAACGCTGAGGATTCGCTGTAGTCCCTACGGTTAAACATTAACATGTACCAAGTACAAGTACCGCAAGAGTATGAGTAAACGCATGTACGTAAAATATATATACATACATCCACATGTATAACTGTTCTTCACACATACTTATCTTTCACTAACACTGCATTTTCACCGACTCGTATCATACATGAAGCCATTTTTCGGCCGGTAGTTAGTAAACGACTTGCTGTACTCCTCTTCTCCTTACCAACGTTGTTTATTTCCTTCCACTTCTTTGCGTTTTTATCATGTTGGTGAACAAAAAAGAAAAAAAAAGAAATTCAAACTTTACCACCTGCCATTCAATGCGTACCTAAATGGTCCGACCACAATCACATTTACCAGTTCTATGAGCATTTTGGCACAGTGGGCTGAGGTGGGTTAGTTAAATTGAAGTAAACTTAAACCAAACCTAACCTCAAATTAGATAACTCATCGAGTTGCAGAGATCTTCAAGCTATCAGCCTTGGCATAAGCTTTCTCTTGTACTACTTTAGTATCCAACAGTTCTGTGGACTCTTGTAGTCCTCTCTTGCCCAAATCTGCATAAAATTACATAGATCTTAGAGTGAGCTCAACTCCTCTGAAGTTAGATTAGGTTAGTTTAGGTTGAACTGGCCGAACTTTCACTGTCCGTAGGACAAGCTAGCGGTATAACTCAATGTATGACGCAATAATTCTATCGGAAGATGGTCATGCACAGTGCAAAACACACATCGTCAAAATGTAATGCCTATACTATCACCATAGTTTGGGCTTTTGGGGTTGCCACTCACTGCAATTAAGCAGGCTGAAGAAGTCTTCTCTTCGCAAGTCCAATCTACTTCAAACGTCGGACACCTGCTCCACATTCTCTTTCCTACAGACAAAAACTCCGGTCTTGATTTCATGTAGAGTCGCCTTTTTCGCTTTATGTTTTCCAGCACTTACACTCTCTTTCTACCTCTAAAAATACGGAGTTCATGTACAGTAAAATACTGTTCAGCTATTTATTGTGTTCCTTGTGTTTGCTCTCGTGCGTGGTCCGAGTCATTGTTAGGTCTTTCAAGAGTACGCACTTCTAAAACACATTCTCTTTCCAACACAAGATGGTCTAATTGGTTTCGAGTTTTTCGATCCGATGACAACCAATTAGCTTAATGGATTTTTTATCTCGGAATCTGTTATTACAAACAACCATATTTTAGGCCCGGGTGAAGTTGATCACCCTCAGCTCACTTAAAGAGGTCTCATCGCGGACGCTGAACTTTCTGACCGTTGTACCAAAAACAACTCTTTTGCTCATGCTGCTATTGAGACAACGCTGACAAGTATCTTCCAGACGCTCTAAAATGTATCTTTGGTAGCAATGTTCTTGTGTTTTGTTGGAGCATGTTAAGTGAAAGAACTTCGCGTGAACGATAGTACACGGCAACTGAGTCTCTCTCCCACCATAAGTCCAACATCAGACTTATGCACCTTTATATGGTCGCCTTAGTAGATTTCTCAAGGACTTATCTTCTGCTGTCATAATCACATCCATCGCACTTCTAAGTAGGCCGGAGTGACAGCCTTTTTGTAAGAAGATCAACTCGCTGGGCTTCAGAATATTCCTCATTAAAGAATTAGAGATTCCAGGTATATGCTATTCTATTATTAGGTTTTGTTTATTCTTCGCCTGGAAATATTTCTTAAATGGCAGGTCGCAAACTCACCCTCCCTGGGGAAGGGAAAGACATAAACTTATAGACACAATGGTTTTTTGGAGAGCATGTATCCTAAATGGGATTCTCTTTCACAGCATTTTCAGAAAATATAAAGGACTCTCATCAGACCTCCAATATTTTCTCCATATTTTTATCTGCTCTATTTCTTCAACCCTACCACCCCACAGTGCTTACCCTTCTACTATTCATCGACTACAACCAAACCTAATACCCAAATGGGCATTGGAATATGCTTAGATTAAGTGGCAGTTTGTGCCGATTTTGGGCGCATCGAAATGGCCCATCAAACCATTTTCAACAACATTGTAGCCATAACTAAGCTGGGGGTTGAGCTTAAAAAGCTTAGACATTTATAGGTATTCCCTAACTGCCTAAAATGTCTAACGAGTATATGTATATAGGTACATATGTGCAAGTATGTACGCACTGGCATAAGCACCTGTATGTATTGTATGGTATGTATGCAACTTTGTGCGTGTGTGCGTGTGTGTACATACATAGGAATGAGAACAAGTACGAGTATGGTATACTCAATGGCTTCTATTACTTTAAATGGTTTTATGCGTTTCGGAATATGATTACTATTTGCATATGCTTGTATATATGTGTGGTGTAAGTGTGTGTGTGTGTGTATGTGAAAGCATATGGTACCTTTATGCAATTGAAATAATACTCATAGAATTTAATTTAATTATGCCTATGCTTGAAATAAAAGTTTAATGTCTTTGTTCGTACTATTAAAGCTTCTATGAGAAGAATATATAAGAAAGACTGTCAGGAATTTATGAAGGAGTTCAAATATTGGTTATTATAACAGAATTTATTGATGCGACTTTCACACAGAGTCATACCACAACTCAACTAGGGCGAGAAGGAAGGAAGGAAGGGAGTGAGGAGCAGGTCTTTTAGCTTCCTCTTCACTTCTTTTATTGTTCTTTTGCTCAACACTACATACAGTATCAAAGCCAAATCAGCCCGCGTAAGCAGAAATATCTTTTTTCGATATGCTAATGTTAAGTCAAAATCGTTACGTCCTTCTCAAAATAAAAACCTCTCATGTCGATCTCAGCTTATTCTAGTAGATACTTTTAAAGACGGTCTAAAGTCATTTCCTCTCAATTTTTAACCATCGTGAAAGTGCTGTCGATGAGTAAACTTCATTTCTTTTTATTTACTTAGACAAAATCGAAGATCACACACACGGACGACCGTTCCGCTACAAGCTTTCTGTCAACCAAATGCTGTAATGGAGTTGATACGTACTGCTAATCCAATCCTGGCCTTCGCAGTCACTCAGTTAGTTGTCATCATCATTTTTATTCTTCTTAATGCGTGGTGTAATTGGGTGCGCAGTTACTGTTTGTTGGTTGGTTGCAGTGGTTGCCCGACGTCAGCTCACCTAGACTCCAAGCGGGCCCATTGTGATACCACTGAGAATCCAAGTGACCCCTACCCGCTAATCAAACCAATGTAAGGAGTTTACTAAACTGAGCTGTCACCGCATCTTAGCTCCCGCTATCTCGCCCAAAAGGTGGCCACCTCTAGAGTCTTCAAAGTGCGAGACATTCACAGAGAATGTGCATTGAGGTTTCAGGTTCTTATTTCCACTGTTAAAAGGCCATATTTAATTTCTACTCTTCCATCCTCATCGCACATCCTAGAAACGTGTGTAATTCTTGTGCGAGCTGCGGTGAGCAACCCATTTGGAGCTCAAAAGAGAGGGAGTTTTCGTGAAGTTCTTTCGACATATCTGGTTTATGTGCTGAATGAAGTCATACTGTAGCGCCTGTTCACCAAAGGCGCAGCAGCGAGCGGATGTCCGTATTGAAACAAGTCACTCGTTGCATAAATGGGTTTTTAATTAAACCTACTCTGCAGTACCGCAATAAGGTCTTGTCTCTGGGCTTGGCATTCACCCCACGTAGATACCAGCTTCAAAGATAAAGTCTCAGATAAGTTTCAGATGATTTGAGAATATGCACTTCGACCGTCTAGTCCTTTAATTGAGAAAATGTGTCTCTCCAGCTAGTTGATGCACTCCGTAAAATTGAGGCTGTCGACGTCCAAGAGATGTGATGAATGGGATAAGGACGGTTCTAAAAAGAGCTTACATTTGTGTAAAAGACGCTACGTCATAGAGTACCTTCGTTCGGTGAACATACATACTAGAACACTTCTATGTACGCTATCTCGATCCTATTACCAAATTCGTGCTGGCGATTTTTAAGGTACGACCTTCACAATCGCGCTGAAGTCCAAGCAAATCGATCATATTATAATAGAGACGAAAGACATACTTTCAATATTTCATGTACGTTCCGCGGCCTTAAACGGATATCAGAGCGAATACCCATTTCTGTATAGCTAGATACGTCCATCAGCCTACACAAGGAAAATTCGACGTCGTAAAGTCATAATCACTGCGCCTACGCAATCCCTACGAATCTATACGGCAATCTCCACGTGAGCTGCAACGCCATAATACTAAATGCAACCCAGAGAAGACCTAGTGGACAAATTCAGCAGTTCTATGTCATAGATCCGTAGCCATCTTCACCAACGGCTCTAAACTGGATAGCTTGCTATAAAACTAGGTAAAAGACTTCATGACCACTGCTATAACGGAAACCGCTTTATAGTTGCTCTTTTCTAATATGTTAACCCGACCTATTACGTATACAATATATTCTGACAACCAGGCTGCCATTAAGTTTCTCCAATGCAATCATACTACCTCAAAGAGGGCATAAAAAGCAAAGAGAACTTAAGCAAATTCTCAACTGTATGCGAAATGTCCGTGGCTTGGGTCCCTGGTCAAAGGGAGAACCCAGGGAACTGCGTAGCCGACGTACTGGCCAGAGAGGGAACTGTCCTAACCCTGGGAAGCTCTGCACATGACGTGGCCATGTGGCTTTCCTCGGCAAAGCGTCTGTTAAGGGTAGCCTCGTCAGGAACCACGTGCATTGCGACAAGACAAATTATTAATTCAGATAAACTTAATATGGAGACCTGTGGAGACTCATGGTAGAAGGATGGGCTGTTTATCAACCGACTTCTACGACAGCTGCAGGGATATAAATGAGGAGGATTTGGTGGAACATTACCTCTGTGACTTTGCTTGCAGAGCTTGCATTAATAGGTGTCATTAATCCCCTAAATTTCGTAAAATACACCAAATGGTTTGAACATTTGGAAAGATGAAAGAAATCTCTTGAGCAGGACCAATATAGGTAGCACAACGGGCCAATAGGCCTAAGTACTCTTGATCAGGATTCCGCGCTGTAAACTCTACTTGAAAACACTCCAGTAATTTGGCAATTGGTAAGCAATTATGTTGTCTAAATTTCCTGAAAAGACACCACCTACTACTCGATTATCTCGCTTGGTTCCGTTCGTATATATACTAATATCTGCGTCCTTGTCCAAATCACTTCTCTATACCACACCTCTCTGGAAGGGAATGCAATGTAGATATATATGAATAAAATTATTTCCACATAAAAATTTGAGTGCCAAAAAAAAAATACACAGTTTTTTCCACGCTGACAGTAACACATTGAATACGACAGGGATTTTATCAGCCTGCCAGCGTATGCAAACAAATTTGCAAAGCGTGAGACAACAATCACGCACAATCCACGCAACAAAGCATAATATGCCACACTAACAAAAATATAACACATTCTCACCGAAGCAGAAGAAATGGCAATAGATACAAGCGTAGTGTAGGTACGTGTATGTAGTGGAATTTCTATGGCAGTTTGGTGGTAAAACTATGTGGTAGAGAGGAGGAGAGTGGAGAACGGGAGAGAGGAGAACTGAGGTTGGAATTGCAAATCCATGCTGCTGCATTGGCATAAAATGTGAATGTGATGAAACTGAAAATGGAAATATCAAAACAGCAGTTGTTGGCAGCTGTATCAGAATGGTTGCAATAATAACAAACAAGCAACAACAATAACAATAAAAGTAACAACAGTGAAATACGAAAATATCAACAATACCAAAAGTGCTCCATAGTATTTGCACTCGTTTACCACCAAGTAAGTGCAGTTAAAGCAAAATCGACAGCAACAACCGCAGATTAAATTGCCACTGCGCATCAGCGTCAGTGAAATCACAGCATTCGAGCATATACGTAAGCAGAAATGAATGGAAATTTTCAACAAATTTCAGATATTTTCAGACATTTGCCCATATTTGTGTGGCGGCGTTGCGCCAATGTGGCCAATGTGACGCATATGGCTAGCGGAAATGTTGCAATTGCACTATTTCAGCAGCATGTCATTGGTGTAGCGGAAGTAATGGCGTCCTTAGCGGATGCAGACGGGAAAAAATGTCCGGAAGCACTTTTGTTTCGGATTTTTCGCAATACTTTGATTCAATATTTTTTTTTTCGGTTTTTGTGTATTTGGTTTGGTTTAGTCCTGAGTATTTGATTTATAAATTGGAAAAATCATTTTACTTTGATAATACATACAATTCTTGAAACAAATTTATTTCCTATTTAGAGCAAATTTATTTGTACTTGAGCGTAAATAGTACGTATACGCCATGACGTTTCTAGGGAAAAGTGGTAAAGTAAAATAAAATAAATTAAAAAGCTAAATAAAGTGAAATAAAATAAAATATTTAACTAAAATAAAATATAAATTTATATATAATAAAATAAAATAAAATAAAATAAAATTAAATAAATTAAAATTAATTTTACAAAATTTAATTATACGAAATTAAATTAAAATAAATAAAGTAAAATAAAACAAAAAAAATAAAATTCAATTAAACAAAATTAAAAAATTTAATTATATTAAATTAATCACTTGAATTAAATTAAATGAAATTAAATTACATTAAATTTAATTAAAGTGTATGAACTAAAATAAGATAAAGTTAAATTAAATTTATTTAAATTAAAAAAATTAAGTAAAATAATATAAATACAATAAAATATATTAAAATAAAACAAAATAAAAAATATAGAATAAAATAAAATATAATAAATTTAAATAAAAAATTAAATTAAATTAATTTAAATAAAAAAATAAAAAAAAATTAAATTAAATTGAAATAAATTAAATTAAATACAATGAAATAAATTAAAATGAAATAAAATAATATAAGGTAAAATAAAATATAATAAATTTAAATTTAAATCAAATTAAATAAACTAAAATAAAATAAAATTTACTTTAACTTAATTATCTAAAATAAATTAATAAATTAAATTAAATTAAATTCACTTATAATATAAAATGAAATAAAGAAAATTAAGTTAAATTGAATTGACTGAAAAAAAAAAAAAAAAAAAAAAAATTTTATGTAAAATGAAATATATTAAATTTAAATAAAACATTAAGTTAAAAATCTGACTGTGCAGAACCTATTGAATTTTAGTCGCCTCTTACGACAGACATTCCTTACACCGGGTAAATTGTTGAGCCGATAACCCGCAGGGGCAAGCATCCTAAGCGTGCAATACCCAGCTGATTTTGACAAATACGATTTTAAACTCAACCGCAAGAATTATTGTAACTACGAGTGTAGTTACGAGGAATGGCCGGAAGGCTTATCCATCGATTTGTCTTTCAGGCCATGCTGTTGAGCTTGCACATAGGATACCATCGCGCAATTAACATTGAACTCAGCGAGCACGGCGCAAGAAGCTCAACACCTGCGGTTGCGAGTTCTTCTGGTAAACCTTGGAAGTTCAGAGAAGCTAGTCTTTATAACAAAATTCAAAACTCTCGCACACAGTGTAAACTCTGAGAGGGCATTGTGTGATGGGTATTCAGGTAACAACTACTGCAGAACACAAATTCGCAGCGGTGAAGAATTTCACGGACGGAGTAAAGCTTGATGGGAAAATTGGCGGAGTTAGCTTCTCAGGGAATGCCCCGATGGAACTCTCTTTCAGGTTACACTGCTATGGAGTGTTTTCCTGCTGGAAGACAATCTGAGCCAGCTTTAAAGGCAAGGATATCTTCTTTTTCAGTGGTAGTCAGGCAGCAAAAAAAAGAACACTGGCTACGCATACATTTAATTCCAAATTGGTGCTGGACTGTCGCCGATTTCTACACGAGATAAAGAGAGAAAAATTTATGTTTTTCGTAGAAAAGAAACCCTTGGTCTCGGACTGCAACTGAGCGCCAGGCACTGCATGTCCACGAGAGTCTTTGCTACTGACAAACATATTACACTTCTTTGTAAATAACACTGTTATCAAAAAAATATTGTTTTTAAAAATTTGTCTAAACAATTTTTCTATTTCATCAACACTAACCACGTGAGATTTTTATTTTTTTTTTTTTTTTTTTGTAAATTTAAATAAAAATGCAAATCACAAATCGCGAACACTCAACAATTCAATCAATTTTACTTATTTTTTGAACAAATAAACATGCAACTACTATTGTATAAACAACGCAATCATGTTGCTAGTTGACACATATTGACGCTGCTGTAGAAAAATATAGTATACCATATATGATACAGGTATTATATATTTATGTATGTATGCATTGTATCAATCCTTTGACAAGTTGGATATGACATTTTGCTAAATATATTTAACATGCGGTTGATTCGCGTGAATACACACAACTCCATATATGTATGTATGTACTCGTATGTACATATGTATATGTCTCTATAGAATATGATATTGCGAAAACTGACTTTCTGCAGAGATTGTCAGACATACATACAGACATAAATGCAAGAGCTTTAGCTACCAAAAAGGCGTTGTAGTGTGCACACACATGCTCGTATGCATATGTGCATATGTAATATGTATGTAAATGAATGTTGCAAACGACGCGCAGATATGTCTTACACTCGCGGTTTTCAGTCACATATACTATATAGTAACAGTTATATAAGTCATACTACACGTTCTTTTGTGACACACAACGACATGCGCGTATATGTATTTGTGTGCAACCAATTCACGCTGTGGCAACTGCTGTGCAACAGCCATAAGATTGATTACTTTTTCAATTTCATACAAATATGTATATGTATGTATGTGTGTACATATTACACTTAAGCTGGTGCATAATATGTCTGCATGTGCGAGTATGTAGGTATATGATATATTTATTTATTTATTTTACTCCACTTCTTGCCACACATTTGTCACCAACAGGACGCTAACGTCTGCACAAATATCATCCATCAAAGACGAGACACAACCAAGTAGATCAACTACTTGCTGACTTGCCAATTGCCAACTTGCAACATTTTATGCCACAATCGCGTTGCAACAGCAGCAGCGCAAATGCCTTCTCTGTCTATGTGTGTGTGTGTGTGTGTGTGCAGTAGTTAGCAGGTGATGCGCGTGAAAGCTGTAAGAAAGCGTTATTTATGCATGAAAAATATAGCTTTAAATGTTTGCATATGTGTGTGTGTGTGTTTGTGATAAAAAAAATATTTATATACATATATACTGACATTTGCCCTTAATTGCAGGTAACCCAGTAACCGTGAGC
Organism: Ceratitis rosa; assembly: GCA_037013455.1. Classification (NCBI taxonomy): domain Eukaryota; kingdom Metazoa; phylum Arthropoda; class Insecta; order Diptera; family Tephritidae; genus Ceratitis; species Ceratitis rosa. Next base: position 109,493 of record JAWMAG010000401.1, on the reverse strand, counting down.
TAAACCTGTCACGATTATATACCTATATACACTTTAACATACATAAAATATACCATAAATGTCTTTATAGCTGTTTTTATATATACATACATACATACATATGTATGTGGACATGTATGTTAGCCAGCATGCGTGCTTCAGCAAGCATTCGAAATATAAACTGGCATTTATTTGGTTTATTTTTCAACATTTATGTTTATACATACATACATACTCGTATGTATGTGTGCATGTATGTATTTCACCAACTTTTCTGCTACTCTTCACATAAATTTTTCTTCGGTTTTCATTTTTTGTTATTTCTTTATTTATTTATTTTTTTCCATATTCTATTTTTCATCACATTTTGTTGTTGATGTTGTTGTTGTTTTTTTTTCTTTCTTTCTTTTGCACTTATAAGTTTTGATGCTACTTTATGTCTGAATAAATCACGTTTGACCCCAATTTTTCCACACATTTCCCATTTTCGCACACACACACACACATACACACATACATACACACACCAGGTATGCACACATAAATATTGACATATATACATAGTATGTATGAATATACGGTGCAAGAAATGCGTTTTGTCACTGGGGAAAAATGAGAAATTATAAAATTATTATTTTTTCTTTAAAATCTTTATCTAAGAAAGACCAACTGGAGACCTGGAGATTGTTCACCCAACCAATTGGCCGCGAGTAGGCACCTTGTGTTCGACTGTGTTTTCCAACTACGCGTTTACAAAGAGTTCACTGGATTTACTAAATTGATGTACCCTCTGTGACTCATGCGCACCACAATGAAGATTAGATGACTCAATCGGCTGAAGGCGGGCACAGGAAAAGATAAGATCCAGCGTTTCATTCTCCTCTGTAACTGCCCTACACTCTGCCGATTCTACCTTATTTAGCTTGTGGAGTTGATATGCCAAAAGTAGATGCCTCATCATTAGTAACCATATAGTCAGATCTGCAGTGATGCGTTATGGATATTTTCCTACTGGGGTTTTTCGCTATTTCATATACCTATGTATGTACAAATATATCTGTATGTTTGCAAGTATTAACTCTATAGTGTATACGGCTATTAAACACACACACACACACACACAGGCACACACGGAACATCCGGAAGCTTAATCTTAAATGCAGGTGTGCGCGTTGTCTACAAACTAAATATTTCGCTCGGCTGTCTGTCACTTTGGCATATCATAAACAAACATTCACACCCAACAAGAAAGCACGCGTACACCGGGAACACAGATATACATACATGCATTATTACACATATTTTTTTATATTTTTGATTTTTTTTAGACTGTTTACTAACGGTATATAACTGCCTGAATTTAAGATTTACGACCTATGTCGCTTGTACATATGTATGTCTCCTCCATCTCCACTTTAACGTAAGCACCGCTCCACCCTCACCTGGCAACACTTAACACTTCTTCGTACTTGCGTTTATTGCATTTTATTTGCTACAGATTTTTCTATTTGTTGTTGGCTATGATTTCATTTTGACATACCCAAGCTGAAGATACTTGAATTTTCTATTCGAAATGCGAGTAAAGTACATCATATTGCCAATGTGATTTCGTATTTTCAATTTGAAAAATTCTCTTTCAACAGCAAGGATTAGCAAAAAAAAATATAAAAAACAAAAATAAAAAATAAAAATAAAAATAAAAATAAAAATAAAAAATTAAATTGAGTATAACGGAAACGGAGAGAAATGATTTTTATGTTCAACTTTCTGGAAATATTTGAGATTTCAATGAATAAAATATGTGTGACACCTACTCGGTATTGAAGTGAGCTTATTTTTTTTTTAAAAATGTGTCCGGTTTGTTAAAATAATATTTTATTTATTTCGAACTTAACAGTTTTTCTATCTGAACACTTTAGAAGCTCTCATGCACGAATAATACATATAGATTTTTGGAGAAATAAAAATTTTAAGTGGTTTTTAGTTACAAGTAAAAATTTCATTTATTCAGAAGAAATGTAATTATTTTCCTAAAAAGCTTGGACAGCTGTTGAAAATACATACACACACTAATGCTAAGGGATTTTCTGTGAAATACACCTTTGAACACTTTCCAAAAAAAATATACCCACATACATTGTACACCACCTCAGAAAAGCTTAAATTATTTTTTGTATTTTAATTCTTCTAAAAATAGATTTGATAAGTGGGAGTAATGATGAAGCCTTGAACCCTAATGGCTCAGTTATGGGGACTCAAAACCTAGAACACACGGCCAAGACGCAACTGAAACACCCTCCATTGAATCCGGCAGCATCATCGAATGGCTTCAAATTGTCATCTGTCACCCGAAAGATTGAAAATTTCATTGTTTATGACTGTATCCTTATTCCCTACAATATCTTTTCACCATTTACGACTAGAGGGTGTCCTCACCTTAAAGCAACTATTGAAAACTAACTTTGGGATTTACTTAAGCGTCCGATTTACTTAAGGGTCTGATTTACTTAAGGGTCTCTTAAGCTAGTTCAGCAGTTGAAGTAATACCACTAAGGACCCTTATAGCCCTCACCTGCTAGTCAAAGCAATGAGTGGAGTTTGCAAAACTGAGAAATCGATCTTTGTAGATATATCCTTTCCTGTACACGATTCAAAGAGAACTATTGTATTTAGCCATCACGTTAACGATATTACCGCCTTCAGTCCAACCTACTATACTCGGACAAAAGTACGACTAGCCTTTGCGATTTATTTGGAATATTTTTCGAATAGAACGTCAATCAAGTGACCGCTTTTATTGGTCACCGTAAAATGTTCTTCTTACTTTTTCGAGAACTTCAGGCGGTGTAGCAATGATTACGGCTTGAGTTCATTAAAGATTCGAGGAAAAGGAAGCCAGACGTAGTCAAATCTGGAGATAGTAGGATGGTCAGCCAATGCGACTCCTTTTTGACAACAAACGTTCAGGAAATTTTCATTACAGAAACTGAATAATTTGATTTGAAGTGTGGCAGGGTGCGCCCTCTTTTGAAACCTCTAACCACTAGGCGTTTTTCACGCATTTACATGCAGACATAATGAGACAAAATTCAACGAAATCGATATGCACCCTGTTTGCTTATTAACGTCGCCAGATATTATGAAATGGACCTTGTCGGCAATTAAATTTTTTTCCAAAAATCAGATTCAGTGTCAGCCATTCGAGCGACTATTTTACAGTACTCCAAGCAACGTGGACATTCGGTCGACAATGTTCCCCCTATGCCAACCAGCGACTCGACGATACGATTCTTAAATCCGAATTGTGTTATGATAGCTGTAATTGTTTGTTACGACAGTCACAACTGCTCTCAAAATATATCATTCGCTATCTGTTGAGCGGTGTTTCTCCGAAAAATTCGTCCTCGCCGTACTCTAGTGTTGTGTCATGTCATGGTGTAAGTGTTCCAGGCTGGAACATATCAGAACCGATGGAATTCCAATTACCACCAAGAGCAATTATTGTCTGTCGCTAGGAGTTTTCTTAATCTCAGTTGCGGCCTTTGGTCTATCGCGCCTTATTCCCAGTTGTAATATTCAGTCCTAATGCTCCTATCATCAATATCGAGCCATAAATAAGGGACTGTATCAGAACTCGTCTCTCGCGCCATCTCGCGGATTTATTTTTCCCATAGAAGTATTTCTTATAGTAATTTATATAGATATTTTGATCACCTCGACTTACCCTATTCGAGAAGAAGTTGATGACTTGCACCTAGCAGAATGCTGTTACAACTTTCTGGATGTAGTCATGCTTTCACAGTTTGGAGACTGGACGGAAATGACTCAGATTTTTAGGCAGGTAGCTGCTTCATTAGTATGTCATTTGTACTGTAGACATTTTTGTCTATACTAAAGAGTCTGAATGTGTGGCAAAATAGAAGCGTTATGCTATTACCCCCTCAATAATCCCGGTGGCTCCAAGCTCAAGGTCAAGTCTCCAAACTTCTCTTTCAATGAACCAACCAACCAACCGCATTCACTCAAACATGGTATATCAAGCAATATGGAAAAACCTTCAATCAACATAAATTATATATTTCTTCGTCTCATCACTATTTGCATACTTATACATACCTATGTATATCTCACTGACAATATTGTCATTAGAATGTGGTACATACACATACATACTATTTTAGCTTTGAATAGTAGATAAGCGACTATGAATGGCTCATTTGGCAAGCCATTCAGGACTTCAACGCACGTCGACAAGGTCGACAATTTTAACATTGACACCGACTGAAGTCTAAGGAAGAGTGTACAAAGTCAGTACATATTACTAAAAAATATATATACATATATTTAAATTACATAATTTTTAAATTCATAACTCTATCTTAAAAATCAGTTCAACTAAGACAGAGAGAGGCTCAAGTATTTTCAAAGGCATGTTGAATGGAGATGGAAGGATTGTTACTCGATAGATTCAAGATTTCAATGTTTATGACGGTATATCCTTATTCCCTAAAATATCTCTTCTCGATTTACATCTAGAGCATATCCTCACCTGAAAGTAACTACTGAGGACTAATTTTGGGAGAACATATATAGCTTCATTTACTTATTTTAAGCTGGTTCCGGATATCCAAGTCTAAAATCTGGTTGAGAAATCTGCTGAAACTTTCCGAGTGGAGATGATAATCGACACGAAAGCACATAAAGTACTTCCAACGAATTTAAGCGAAAAAAAGCCTCTCTTTGTGCATAGCCAATAGAAGATGTCCCGTAAGAAGTTCCATCATTGTGGATATATCCTTTCCTGGACACTCGATTCAAAGAGAACTTTAACGATCTGTGGCAATTCTTCAGTTTTGCACCCAGTCGACGAAAGGACTTGCTACCTTAAGAAGTCACCTTCACTACCTTAACAGGGTTTAACTAGTTTTGACCCATGCGTATAAAATTGAACCTAGTCTGTAATCTTTCGTAAACTACCCCTGGTATACTGGCAGACATCTCTTATATGTCAATTAAGAGTAGATCCAGGAGGACATTGGCATTGTGGCATCCATTACCAAGCGACATCTTCGAGGGTAATTCAGTTTGAAAATCATCGACAGTAAAACTGAAGCATAAAACACGCTTGAGATCTAGTATTTCTTTTAACTCAAGCGCCCTCTTTTATGTCTGAGCGAAAAAAGTGAGCGTCTGCGCATTTGCGATGGTTTCTTTGTTAACCAAATAAAGTACGGTGATGGGAAGTATGTGGTCACTACGTGATCTCTTTGCCGTATGGTTTTGGTGTTTAGCCATACAAGTGAACAGTAGTGTTCAGCAACATAACCTCTACATAGACATAAGCCCAGAAAACTCTCTTCCTACTTCTCTTAAAGCTCACACGTTTGTACTTTTATCCACTCTTGCGTCATCCAACTCAACTCTGGAAAGACGGAGGTTTAATTCTGATGAGGCATCAAAGAGCAGGGCCGTGGTATTTTTCCAAGTAAAGAACAGATCATGAAAATAAACCATCTTTCATCCTTTTGACAGGATTTTTGGCTAATTTCGTTTAATAAATTACTTTGTTATGCCTGTAAGAGAATCCGGGAAAGAATAGCGTTTGTCTTCTTACTTGAACTTACCTCCATAGCTCGACTAAAGGATACTAGATAAGATTGTCACTTCTGGAACTTTACTCTCTGAACTTGCTTCCCTTTGTAACTTTATTAGTAGGTAGCTCTGAAGTAGTTATCCGACGAGCTGCTTCTTCAATTTATGGTTTCCGCCTTGATGTTTTTTCAACAAATGTAGGGAACTATAGTTTATTCTAAGCCGTCTTCAAACGGCTGATGGATTTTAATGAGAAGGTTTTTATTTTATTTCAAAATTACACTCGGAGGGCTTGGCATTCCCCGCCGAGGGGCGACCGAAAATACTCTCTATATAATTTTTAAAGTTGACCCAGCCAGAATTTGGACCCACCGCATCGCAGCGCGGCTACTGCGGCCGCCAAAGTTTGGTTGCTTCCTTAACAGAATATTTGTAGCATTTGAAATTCCGACGCACTTCTACAGGAATTGACAGTGTGGAGTTTATGGAGCTACCAAAAAAAAAAGTGGCGCAACTTTCGACATTTACGCAGCAAACGCTTTGATGACTTTGCGGTTTTCTGACGCTATTTATAAACGCGAAATACTTGCAACATCGCTAGTGATAATGCTGCGTTGAGAGCAGACTTTTGTCAAACAAGACGAGGCTTTGGCTAAAGTTGCTGAAAAGTCAAACTACACAAGTGTTGGCTACAGCCAAATCCTGCCAATGTACCAAAATTACCACTAAATTCGTGGATTTTTCGTTTGTGCGCGCTTGACAAAATGTGTGTGGGGTTTTTTTTCGTCGACCGGCTTTCGCTATGGCCTACGAGTCGTGAGAAGATTTGTGAACCATATGCATACATATATATGGTACATACGCCTTAATATATTGCCTACGTTGGATAACTGTGATTTTTGCCCGGCCGCATAGTGAACAATGTCAGCTGAATATAAAATCGCGTGGAGACTAAAAACATTACCGTTCGAAATCGACCTACTTCCCATTTGCTAAAAACGCCAACTCGGCGCTGCATCCATAATAAAGTGTGCACACAATGCTCAACGGTCGGGGTTGGCGTGGAGCGTTGCATCGTTGCATCGTCGCATCGTCGCTTGCTGGGAATTTGAGTGTGTCTGCGAGTCCTTGAAGTGGCAATCACTGTAACGGTTCATTCGACATTTGGTTGGTATACCGAGACTCAACGGTTGCTGTGGTCATCCGCATCTGATATCCATATACGTACGTGTATGCATGTGGATGCAATGCTAACCCCTTTCAACTACATCAGCATTTTGTTGTAGTTGCTGTTTGTTTGTTGCTGTTTTTTTTGTGTTTTTTGCTTTTATTCCGTGCCTATTCTTCCCCACAGATCGTGCTCAATAAAAATGACTTTATTTTTTGTTTTATGTGAATGGGTTCCGTAATGCCGTAACGCAAGTTGTACGCGTACTTTATGCATGCAGGCGGCTAGTGGTAACCGAAGTTCCCCCTCGTGGTAGTAGGCGGCGTGATATTGACAGATTTATTTACTAAATGTTTATTTTTACCTCGGGCTCACAGTCAACATAGTCGTTGGCGCTGGAAACGTTGGCAAGAATTTCATTTTACTAATTAATTTAGAGACATTTGTGAGATTGGCGATTTTATGACATGGAAAATATTACAAGAAGTGTAGTCTCATCTCCTGCTACAGCAATAAGCGTACGTCCCACAATCCCAACCAACCAACCCAACTGAATTGCTCCCGCCGAAATAATTCGGTTACCTTTTGAGTTCGGTTTCGGGGCCAAGATAGTACCGACTTTATCTGGTTTTCATTTACTGATCTGTTACTTGTTCTGTTCATGCTTCAGACGCGTTCCTAACTCTGTTGGAATGGAGGTGGGTAACGCTGGTATCTTTGTATAAAATACTCCCGCTTATTCGCTCCGAGTTCCCTTGATATTACAGGCGTTTGGGTCTGAACGTTGGGATTTTACTGAGATCGGCTTCTTGAAAATGTGTTAGGAACCCAAAGTCCTAAGCTGTAAATTCTGACCGTTCAAAAGAAGAATGCTCTTCCTGAAGGAACTACTGCTTGGCGTCATTTTATCTCCCGAATGATACTAGAGATAGAACTCGTTGACTCAATCGTGGCTGCACTCAGAAACGAACACATTATAGAGTAACTGGAATTAAAACACTTAAGGATTTTGGTATTTTGGAGTGAAAATCATGTACATTCTTAAGAACTTAGTCATAGTCCTATATAAATCACCGAGAGGGGTTAGGGTGGCTTCAGCTTCCCACACTAAATATGGTTGCCACTTGTACTCGCTCTCTACCACACGCTAGAGGCTATCCATGAAAGCAACATCAATAGTTCCAACTCTATTTCCGCTTTTCTGCCAAGGAACCCCTAGCCTTGACAAGTTATTTTATAAGAAACGTCTCGGCTGAACCTCAACCACTTTGAGATATCCACTTTCATCGGAGAATAAAAGCTGTACGATCTTCTGTGGTCCCATTTCGGCCCGGTTTATTTGGACTTGTGGCAGTATAAGTTTTGACCTACTTTTACTCGGCCTCTCTGTAAACCAATAATCGTATCTAGCAAGTTGGAAAAGAGAGATAGTTTGTTCTGTTCAGCCACTTCATGAAACGATCTGTAACAATACGTATTTTGGGTTTATCGTGATCAAACCCAGAGCTTTATTGCTGCCCGACAGTCACTGATGATGAAGTTGTCTCTACTTGAGCATTTTTTCCCAATATATTTTATAGCTTCCATGGGAGTTCTAATGAATTGATAAGGATTAAATAAGGAGCTTTGCGGAAACCGAAATCTTAGTTATTAGCGAATGTCCAGGCAGAGTTGAGCTTTATGGTTTACTCCTTCAAAAGCTTCCAGAGTGAGTTCTTTCTCCACTAAGGTGAAGCTAAATCATAATCGGGGTTGTTAGGGAACGCCAAGGCAGAGTTGAGCTTTATGGTTTACTCTTATACGAGCATCAAGAGTTAGTTCCTTCTCAATGGAGATCCCTCGCTACTTAATCTTACCCTAAGGTGTGAGATTTTTCATTTCCTCTGCTCACATCAGCTGGTACTACATTGAAAACTTTTGGAGCTGGGTCCTTGTACATCATCTTAAGCTGATCATTTTAATCTCTGTGTTACGCAGGGTACCATAAATCTTCCGTAATTTTTTTCTCTTGGAAGTTTTTAATCTTTCACACTTCTGTACCATAGAGTAGGAGGGTAATAAGGGAAGGCTTGTAGAGGTCAATGTAGCATACACATATTAACACCTTTCGCTTTTTCCCAAGAGTGCCAGAGAAATCGTTGTGGGATGCCTTCTTTTCCAGCATGAGACATGCGAAGATCTCCTCTTCTTCAGCCTGTTTCCTTTCTTTAGTCACCATGTAAATGCCTGAAAAGCACTAGAAGACCTTGTGAACCACAAATAACTCAAAAGAACTTCCTCATAGTTCAATATTTCCGCAAACCTTCGACTTACCATTGAAGATAGTCTTTTTGGAAGCGCCACTAGTAGATGGATTAGTACGTTAGTTTAGACACAATGAGCACGAGCTCACCACGGAGCTTAATAACAAACCGAATATGCTGTTTTGCTTCATATGTGCTCCACTCAGTTGGTAGCTTGAGGTCTCCACATTACATATATACCAAGTCATACCAATCCAATCTCGTTGGTTTATTTTTATAATTAAATTATAAAAAATTGAGGTCTTCATCTCCCAACAAGTAGCACAAGCATTGACAATTGGATAAGTTAACGGTATATGAGAACATACTCATACATGTGTGTTGTTGTTGTACCAAGCTATGTCCTCCATAAACTCGTCTACTCACTGCAGTATTGCAGATTCTTCACTTAACTTTTATAGCCACGCTTGCTTGTACTTCGACCCGCAACCCGCAGCGCTATCGGTTTCAAACAACGTATAGCCACTGGTTGTATGTGCTTTCACTGTAGTTTTTTTTCTGTTTTTGTTGTTTTTGTTTTTTTTTTTTGTTTTCATTACAGTTACATAGTATTTTTTTCAACTAGTCGCGCGTTTTTCCGCTGTCAGTTTTGAATTTGCATTCCTAAAGTGCTTGGACGGCCGCAACGCCGCACCGCCGCACTAGAGGAGCCTTCCCTCCACCTCACCCCCGTGTGGCAATCCAACTTCGCTCATTCCTTCGTGGCACGTAGCAGTGATTGAGTGATTTAATGAGTTCGTTTGCATGCAACTGTGGGATTGGCAATTGCACTTGTACTTAGATATGCATGTGTGTTTGTGTACGCGCATGTGTGTGTGTGTATGTGTTTATGTACATAGTATAACTTTGTAAATTTACATAGGGTGATTTAATACATTTACATATGTATATGTGTTTGGGCATATGTCAATATACATACGTGTACATATTAGGCAGGCAGGCGATTGTATGGTATGTGTGTTGTACGCATTCAACATTCGTTCTACCACATGCGAGTATGTCTCTATGTATGTATGTATGTATATATGTAGCGTTATTTATCATTTGCGTATCACTTCTACTATTTATCTTGCATGGCTTTGTATTGATTAACATTGTAAGCACGCAGCCCGGCAACTGTGGTTGGGTCACCTCTTTCACAATGGGGAAAAAAGGGCTTGCATATCTGCTACTATGATATGCAAATTCTTCTTCTTCTTCTTTTTATTTTTTTTTTATTTTTTTGGACAGGACATAACAAAAAGTCCATCTCACGTTCAGCTCATTCAAAATGCGAATGAGTTTAGTTTGATAATGACGATGGCGCGGTGTAATTTTGGGCAGCGGGAAAATCGGAAAATCGAAATTAGAGACAGAAGAATAGTGGTTGATGGGATTACAAAAATTTAATGGAAAAGTTTTGTACAGTGTTGAGTTTTAATTGTTTGTAAATGCAGTTTTTACGTTGTTTCGGTTGATTTGACAAAAAAACAAAAAAAAAACAACAAAATGAGATTTGAAAATTGCATTAAACTGCAGATAATTGCTGGGGATTTCGGCGCTTTATTGTTGTTACTGCCATAGGAAAGCACTCGTTGCCTAAAGTAGTAGCTTGAAGCTTTTTGAGCCGGCGGTTGTGTTGAAGTAACTGCCGGGCATCAGCACTCATACGTGTAGGTCTCCAACCGAGCACATTGTGTTACAAACCTGGTCAAACCAATGCAATCTACGCGTAGGTACCTTGGTAACCACATATTTCGCTCAAATCTCTAAAAGTTGTCGTCCTAGAGATATCACCCTAGCCCTCCTAAGTATGGGGCATTCACAAAACAAGCATTCTAAGGTTTCAGGTTCTTTCTTCTCTCTACAACTGTTGCAGTACTCGTTTAATGTTACGTCCAACCACTCTGCGTCCCACCCTGTTAGAAGATGTCCTGTAAGAAGACCCATAATAGTTGATACTACTTTCTTTTTTGTGCTATAAGCGCTCGTGACCTTCTTTTATACCAAAAGTTGATACTAATGCTCTTCTTAATCTACACAAAGTAGTTTTAAGTTTTTCTTCAGAGACCGAGAGAGTTCCCTTAACACCGTTTACTATAAAAGAGTGCAATTTTTATGAGCTTGCGAGAGCAGTTCATGTTGTTACTTCTCCATCACTTCACTATCTTTCTCTACTCTCTAATCATTACTGCAAGGTTTAACGTTGTCTCACCGGCTGAGCACCATAATAAATATTTATTATTTGTTTTTGTTCTCTGTTTCTTGTAGAAACTTCTATAATTTTTGAAAATATTTTTTTAAGCTCATCAAAAAAAGGTTTATTATTGACTTTTGGTTCGTTAGCCGCAATAATCGTGTGGTTAGCATTGCATACTGCCATTCGTAAGGCCAGGGCTCGGGTCCTGTTTCGGAACTTGGTTCCTTTGCCGAGTAGCAAAAGCTAAAGTAGTCTGGCCTAAGTGTATTGATGTTCCTGATTCGGCAAACACCTTCTATCTACTCATCTAAAACGATATCCTTCCATTCCGGCAGCAACTGAAGTGCTTGAAGGATCAAAGAGAGAGAAATGGAAAACGATTAGGGCATTAGCAAATATTGGAGGGGGATAAATATATGAAGGGAAAAAAGTGATGGACTTGATAAGATATTGGAAATTCATTGGTCTGGTTTTAGGTGGAACCCACTGAACTTTGGCGAGATGGAATCGAAAGAGGTTACATGACATATACCTTTTTCAAAGGTAAAAGAGACTTGACAGCGCACTACTTTATAGGACGGCATGTGGAAATACTAGTGCTTCTTTCCAATTGACCCGGTTTTGGATGGTCGCGGTCGTTGGACGTCTATCTAGGCCTGATCTTGTCATTGTATCCGCATGAGTTAAACTCTGAAATACCCGTTTTATACTGGCTTTTGTTTGGCTTTTCATAAAAAGCAGACTTACTGCGCTACAAAATCTGAATAGTGAATAATTCGCATCATTACAGATACCGTCCAGTGCGCTCCGTAGAGCAGAGTATCTTAGAAGACCCGAACGAGTCCATCCGCCAGCACGCGCAACAATTTATGCTCTGTCCATCCACTTTATGGAAGATTTTATTGCGAAGGAACCTTGGTTTGTAGGCTTAAAAAATTTAACTCAAGCAAGAATTGAACACGAACAACTATCAAGCGCGTCGCACGTTCGGTGAATGGACCCAAAACGAGATAGCCAACGATACCGATTTTCATAAGAAAATTATGTGCAACAATGAAGGCCACTTTTGATTGAATGGGTACATGAAAAAACAAAAATTTTCGTATCTGGAGTGATGATAATACGCAAGCCATTGTTAAGGCTCCTACATACTCAAAAAGTCGCTGTTTGGTGTGCTCTATGGACAGAGTGAGTGAGTGGTCCATATTTCTTCAAATATGAAGACGGTCATAATGTTACAGTCAACGGAGAATGCTATATAGTCGTAATTAATGGCTATTTCTTGTCTGAATTGGAAGATGTTAAACTTCAATTTCAATTTTTTTTCAAGTTTGACACAAAATTTTATATTTGCTCTTTGTTCCATTTTTTTTTTTTGGAACCATTAGCACACTTATGGTTTTATTGAAATGGCTGTCACTTTTACATCTGTCATCCGACTTACATGAAGTCAGGTGCGTTTGAAAGAGGATAAATGTAGCTTTTTAATGTTGCAAATTTTCAATAGATGGCGCTGTATGTTGTATGATTTAAATATAAAGTTTGGTTATTTTTGGGACACACTGTATGTAAAAAGTATTCGAAGTTGCTCTAGCCAGCCGCCCGTGTTGATTTTTAAAGCTCAATGGCAAAGCCTTACCTACATAATAAAGCTGAATTCTTAGCCATAACATTAAATGATTTGGATTTTATTTCTTCTTGAATGCCACATGTCTAAGAAACCACCCTTTATATATTGTAAATATAAACTAAACTTCTTTGATTAATATAAATTTTACTTGCGCCTGTGTGTTGAATTCAGCTGATTTTCAATTTCATATTCAGTGAGGGCATTTACAATTTACCCATGGGCTCTCAATACTAACAATATTAGTGCAACGAGTGGCGCTCAAACATAATACTAGACTAACAAATCACCAAGAGACGTGTGCCGCGTGGAGCAAGAGAGAGGGCTATTCACTGCATTTTTGTATTTTTCTTTTTCTTTTTCTTCTTATTTTTTTTTAGCTCATTTATTCACTATGCAAACTGGCCAGGACCACCCGGTGGGGCAATTTTTGCAACATGACTTTCAAATTTGTTGCGAAATTACATGAAAAAATCCAAACACAAACAGGGAAAGAATAATAATAATCTAAAAGAATCTGCGCTACCACAAAAAGCATTGAAAATTAACATAATCCCTGTACGAAAGACTTGAGAATGTTTACTTTTCATGTTAGAGAAGAAAAGTAGTAAAAAAAAAATTGAAAAAAAAAAAATATAATGCAAAAGTAAAATAGAAAAAATAAAATTGGAAAAAAACACGGCGCGTAGACAGAATAAATGCATAGAAAGCACATTGAAAGCAAGCAAAAGCAGTCAAAAAAAATTTAAACAAACGCTAGAAAAAGGTTTCGAAACTGAGTAGCAACAAAAAAAATGAGTAAAAAGAAAATATTTAACTTTCAGCGCTACGTTAGACATATAGAAAAACATATATATATGTATATATATGTATGTATGTATAACGGATTATGGCGCATTTGAAAGAGAATACCGGAGTATATAGAGAAGCACAGGAAACATACATTTAAGCGATTATGTTTAATATACTCGTGTGTGTGTGTGTGTGTGTGTGAGCTTTAAAATATTTGTGTGCATATTGAATGAAAGGTCAAGGGCGCACACACGCTCCCATGGACATGTGTTAGAATTTCTTGGCAGCTGCGCCAATTTGGCACTTAGTTGGCGCACAGCAAGCTGGTGTTTTGCTCCAAAGCTATGGACAGCAGGTTTCCCTCACACTCTCTACCTACCTCTCTCTCTCTCTCTTCTCTTTCTCACTATCTCTTGACCATAATGCCAAAACTGTCTAGGGTTCTCCATTTCGTGGTTTCAAAAGTACAGCGCTGTATTTGGACATCTGTCAAACTTAATTTTCAAACCAAACATGTTTTGTTTTACTTAAAAATCTGAAATTTATGAATGTGGATGCCACACGGCGCTAAAATTGTTAAAAATTACCACAAAAATGGTGATTCAAATGTGGCCACGTTTCGTGCTTTACGACGAGATTATGGCGTACCATAAATATTCGTACAACTACTCAAGGAATTTGTTAAAAATTTAGAGGCATTTGAAGATACAGATATTGTAAGGCCTGTGCAGCATCCGTTTGCTCATTCCAGCTCAAAGTTGTTGTAAGTGAAGGTGTAGCCGAAGAGCCGAATGTGTCTATTTCTCGCTGTTCCCAAGAGCTGGGACTCTTTATGGCGTATTTTACACTTGGACTTAACCCTTATAACCATTAAAGCGATTTTCGGCCGGGCTCGTCCTCCAATTCGGTCCGATGGATTTTTTTGAGAAGCCGGTACTCGAACCCAGGTCTTTAGAATAGCAATACCCAATGCTAACCACTCGGCTATTGAGGCAGCATTCGGTACCTATATCCATATAAAGTCCAGCTCGTACATATGTCCATTGAGGGCTTGAACACAAAACAACGAACGGCAATTTTTCGCACGAAATTTTCTTTACCGACGAGACACATTTCCCACTCGGGGGGATACGTAAATAAGCAAATATTTGTGGAGAGGCCAATACACCTAAAAAAACTTACTACTATCTGGTGCGCTCTTTGGTCTGGAGGTGGGATTGGACCTTACTCCTTTCAAAACGACAACGGCGACACTGTCACTGCCTATTCATAGCATTATGGTGGTATAATAATCAGTTTAGGCCTACAATTGAGGATCACGACTGGGATAATAGGTGGTTTCGACAAGTTGGTGTCATATGCCTCACAAGCCGAGCGAGTGAAATTGCCTGCCCGCGTAGTCGCCCTCCTTGGTGTGGTCAATTGCCACCGAGATCGAGCGATTTGACGCCGTTTGACTTTTTTTCTTTTGGATATGTGGATATGTGGATAAACCTTTAGCTCTTGAGCACTTGAAAACCAACATTTGTCTAGTTATGGCTGAGATATCGTGCAATAAGTGCCAAAAAGTGATCAATGATTACCTCAAACGGCTCGTAGTTTGCAGAAATTCACGAGGCGGTCATTTTATTTACGTTTATTTTCGAAATCGCGAACGAAATAACCCTGTCTGTTTACTTTTTCCCTTGATCTTGCTGGAGCAAATGTTAAGCATCGACCTACCAACAACTAAATGCGGAAAAAAGCATAACCAAAAATGTATTTCTTAAAATTTACACATTTCCTTTTTGTGTGCTCATACACATTTTTTCTTGGTTTTTACTTTTTTTTCTTGCTTTTTCACCATTTTCCGCTTGTCACTTTTCACCACTGAAATCTGAGATTCAATGAGTGACATGGCTAAGCAACAAGAAAGCTTTCACCGCTAGCTACTGTGCCAAGTTGTGTGGAAAAATGTTGAAATATTTTGTGTGAATTCTGCTTCTTCTTTTTCTTTTTTTGGCAATGATTTTTGCTGCTTATTTAATGTTGTTTTTTTTTTGGTAAGATTTCGTGCCATTTTATTATAATTTTTTTTTTTTTTTTTGTTAAAATTATAGTCATTTTATTATAACCACTGTCTCGTCGTGTTGCTTCTTTTCTGACATTTGTGGACAGTTGGTGTCATGGGAATGCAAATTGGATTTTTTTCTGTTTTGGAAATTCACTTTTGCTTGTGGGTTTGGTGAGTGAGTGAGCGCGCAAATAATAAGTAGCATAAATGCAAAAATAAAAATGATATATTTAATTTTCTATGAATCTAGTTTCTTTATTTGTACTGAAATGCTCTGATATGCTCTTTATCCATTATAGATACTATTTGTTATTCCTCTTCGGAATTGTAAGTAGTTTTGCCAATCTGCAGTCCTTGAAGGAAAGTAGTATTGTATAATAACACAAATATTGGTCTAGTAAAAAGTAATCCATTAGCTTTGCAAACCAATTATCGAAAATGTTGATAATGTCGATTGTCCTAATGTTAATGAAGGGATAATTCTAACTATGGTGAACAAAGCCTTCAATTTAATGCAAATATAATGGATTTCTTTATACTTGTGGTGATATATTTAACAAGTTAGTTACGTATACGCAGTGCTGGGCAGCTTACGCGATTATAGCTGAAACAAAATTAATGGGTCAGTCATTTCTTCTTCTCCTAGAAGTCTCCTAGACTGGTGCGAATTGGTTATAACAGCTTCGTAGACACCATCTGAAGCTTTTAACGGTGTGTAGGCTTTTCTCTTCGTCTGCTACCACCAACCGCTACTTACGACATGATGTAGCCAGCGTGGCTACTGTCTCTTAATTGACTAAGCTATGAGAAAAGTCGTCGTGTATCTCATACAGATCATCATGCAAAGGTTTGCGGTAAGCACCGTCATCCATATGCATGGGACAAATATGTAGTTCGCAAAACCTTCTCTCGAAGACTCCCAAAGTCGTCGACTCTTCCTATATTCTCAGAGGGAGAGAGAGAGAGTGATGAGCGATTTGTAGAGTTAAATTTTCGTTTAATTTGGCTTTTTCTATAGAGAGTTTTACATTTCAGTTAATTACTTAGCCCAAAGTAGAACTTGTTGTCATGAGTAGGTAGGTAAAAGTGCAACCCAAAGTTGTTTTCAATTAGCTCAAAAGTGATTCTGCGTAGGAATTCCAGACTGATATTGTTGTTGGTACTGATGTTGATTCCTCAACTTCAACGTTATGGAGCTTAGACTCGCTTTCATTGAAGAAACCTGTTTAGCGATGACACTGGTCTAGGCAGAAATAGACCCGCTTTCATAGAAAGACTTTGCCATAAAATCAATTTAAGTAATATAATTTAATTTAAATTTCATGCTTTCTTTACTTAATTTACCTCAATCTTAATTTCTGCTTCCTTTGGATATATACGAGGCATATGCAGAAAGTACGTGTGCTGAATTTTTGTAGATTTTAGAAATGCTCTCTCTCTCTCTCTCTCTCTTTCTCACTCTCTCCCTCTCTCACTCACTCACTCACTCATTTTTCCCTCTCTATCTTACTCACTCTCTCTTACTCACTCTCTCTTACTCACTCTCTCTTTCTCTCTCTTTCTCTTTCTCACTCTCTCTCTCTCTATATATATATCTCTCTCTTTCTCACTCTCTCTCTCTCTCACTCACTCACTCTCTTACTCTCTCTCTATCACTCTCTCACTATCTCTCTCTCTCTCTCTCAGATGATTTTCTCGAAGTAGTTCGTTCATTTCTCCATCTCCACCTATAGCATCCCGTCGGTTGAAAACCTTTTTCCACCCATGTGCAGCTTCAGATTAGGTAAAAAGATAGTAATCTGAAAATTCAAGATCAGAATGGTTCAACACAACCTATTTAAAGGAGGAGAGCAATTCCTTCGAGACGTTGACTGTGTGTGGTCTGGCATTGTCGTGCAGCAGACAGACTTTCATGCTAACATGCCTCACTTCTTGCTCTGAATCGAAGGTTTTACCTTCCAAACGGGATAACGGGTGACGCCACGTATTATGCACGAAACAGTTCTCAAGGTATTGACCGTCAAACCAATCTCATTGCAAAGGGGAGAAGCCTGACTAGGCTATCGTGTTGCCAACATGACTAAAATAAAATCCCTCCGGCCGTAAGGGCCTCAGCACACTTACTTTCTGGTTATGCCTCGTACTTAGAACGATTCCATTTTAAATTCTCCTTATTAAAACAAAATGTTTCAAACTCTTATACTCTACCCTCCCTCCCTCAATTTTAAGTTTTCCATAATAATATTAACCAACCATGGCATAAGTTATGAAATTGAGAGCAGGCTCACAGCCACGAAATACCAATAAAGTGCCTATTAAATCGACCTGAATTCACGAGCCAGCCAGCGCTTCCGAAAAGCAAAAGGGTAAGTAGGAAACAGCAAATATGTATGTACATAAGTACATACAACAAAAACAGAATTTTACAAATATACAATATATTATATATGTATGTATAGGTATAGATAGTATTTATATGGAATTAGCGTTGTGCTTTCGTACCGGAAATTCCATTAAAAATCAATGTTTAGAGATTTATGGATTTAACGAAGTGTAAATTACAATAAAGTAGCCACAAAAACATACTCGTACATACATTCATACATACCATGCCGCCACAAAACGCTAGCGGTTAATGGGAAATCTGCTAGTTGCAGTAGCAAGCGGGGATGTCATGGTGGGTAAATAAAGGGTTGGAGCTACTTAAAAACAAAAAAAAGGAGAGAAAATGGAAAGCTCTAAAGCTACTGGCAATGGGAGAGGGTGTCGAAAGAATATTTTCAGCACTGCGAAATTTTCTATTATAAATTAGTCAAGTAGTCGGAGACTAAAGTACTACCGAGGTAGGCGGCAAAAGCTTCCCTTAAAAATCTTTAAGGTATGTCAAGTGAGCTTAAAATTGTAGACCACCATTGATCAAGTGGATCAGTAGAACAAGTGAAGAAAGTTCTGATTCTGTTCTTTACTTTGAGTTAGCGCCGGCAGTTAAGAGAAGAAACGACTTACGTGCTGTTGTTAATTCGTCTATAATCGCATAAGGCGTACCTACATCAATTAAGAAGAAGAAAGAGAGAGAAAGTGGCAGTCACTAGGTAGCCCACTCAAAAACTCAAGAAGATTCCAGTACTAGTATTTTCAGCCTAAGGGCTGATGGAAGCATATCTTATTCCCTCTTTAGCATTGCTAGAAACCACAAAACTGGTGTAACACAGCATAGCTTACCTAAATATTAACAGAGACGAAAGTATGAAGGAAGTTCCCTTCTAAATCGTTGCGATACCGACAACTTAACACTCTCTTACCCTCACATCTGTATTTCAACATAAAGCCCGTGTAGCTGGGACAATTAAGAACCTGACGGTGTCAGCAAAATTTATCCAGAACTCATCCACTTCCGCACAACAAAAATGTATTCTCTAGACGCGTAATATGTTTACTCAGGATTGGAAGGAGTTTTATTCGAAGCGACCTCTTTTTTTGGACCAAAAATAATAACTCAAAAAGTAGTCAATATGGCTTCTACCACAGGATCTGCTACCGAATCTTATAAAGCTTTTGGCTTATTTTTTTGTGGAAAAGTGGTCGCAACTCATGCTACTTCCTATTTTATTATCATTTCTTCTTCTTCTTCTTTACTGGCGTAGACGTCGCTTACACTATGAGCAGCCAGAACGTACCTGGTATTTTCAAATGAATGGATATCTTTCTATTCCTCTGCTTCCATTGGTGGGTCCTATATCAAATAATTTCACGGGTCTTTTACAAGATTTGGCTCATGATGAATATCTGGTCAATTAGAGATTTGCCCACACTGCTATGGGGTTGTTGATGGTAGGCTTTAGTCTTGCCCACAGTGTATTTGATAGAACGATTTATGAGATGTTGGGAAGGCTTATTCCACGGAAATTGATGCAGGATTCCCCTTTTTGTGGAGTGGGTAGAGCACGCTTACAATGCCGGACACGCTTTCGTACCATACTCGGCAAGGAAGCTGATGCATGCACTTTATTGGTGCTTTGCCGACGGTTTTAAAAGGTTCGGCCGGCATTTCATCGACCCCAGCCGTTTTGCTCTTTTTACGAACTTTTTCATTGTTGAGCAGTCGAACATCTTTTCCATGGTCATCGATTTGGGTATTGAGTTTGCCATCCCCTGATTTTTCATTAGTCCATAAATTCAATACATCAAAAAATGGGTCTCTCATCTGGGGAGCTGATCTTAAACACACATTGAAAGAGCGCGCCGCTTGTTTCCAAACCGACGCCTGCTCCCAACCGCACCTCAGATGAAGAGACCCATAAAACTTCAGCGAACCCTTAAGCCGAATATGTCGGAGTGGCTCAAATTTTTCGAACTTTCGAACTACAAACAAAATGCATCACTTTCAAGGCACGTACATTGTGAATGGCAACAGCTGCTTTTAGCGGCTCACAGATTAGCAGTGGAGATTAGTGGAGCCACCTAATGGGATTTCTCGCTTGAGCTTATATTAATGAGTAGTTTTGTTATTTTAGAGACTCTGGAAAAATTGATGGGCCGGCGAACCAGTGTGCTTTTTGTGTAAACCCAAGCTAATGCACACCTCTCTAGAGCATATACCTACATAAGTATACATACGTGTACTCATGTTAGTACGAACACTTAAATGCGTCCACAATCCCACACTAATTTCATAAGTGGCAAAGCTAAAAGCCGTCTGAAATCATCGTGTCTTCAAATGCCAACGTGGGACAATGCGTGCCTATAAATACCGAGAAGAGCGCAAAAAGGAACCATAAGAAGGCTTTTAGTGTACGCACATACGACTCATAAGTGCTAAGTAACGGCGAGTGAACGGGTTAGGAAAGTCAAAGAATATATAGAAAAGTAGTAAAAGGACAAAATTCGCACACGCAAAGCACAGTCATTGTCACCAAAAATGCTTGTAGCAGCTGTTTTACTATCCTGTCTCTATGTATGTCTCTCTGTCTGTCTTTCAGTTTGTTTACTACTTTTATTGCCAATCGGTCGACACTTGCCTACATACCTACATACCTACATAAATGTGAAATCCAAAATTTTGGCATGGGTTTTAGCATGCCTATACATATATTTATCTATTTATTTGTCTCAAACTACCCGTACCACATTCACACATATATACATGTGTCCCGTATTTTTAAGCATTTATTTATTTTTCTTTTACATTTGTCTTTTATTTATTTATTTCTGCATGCCATTGTTCTGCTTTATACTTGTTTAGCTATTTTAATATGTATGCTGCTCATACAAACATACATATATTTATTATTGCCGTCGCTGAAGGACACTCCATACAGTACTACTCAGCACCGAAAATTGTAAAAAAAAAAACACAAAAAATTCAGACGTCACGAACGAATTCAGCTCAACGTACGACGGAAAAGTACTTTCACCCATAACTACTATTTGTCTGTCGTCTCACAAGCTCGCGCACCGCTCAGTAAACTATTTACATCATCACCTAAGCTGGCTACTAATACCAGTTAACACCGTGAAAATGCTTCACACATACAGAGATACATACGTGCAAACATACATTTTTCCAAATATATTTATGTACCTACATATACGAGTATGTAATTTTTCATAGGTAAGCACGTCTAGGTATGTAGCAAGCCGTCAGTCAGTCACATCTCATCAAAGCTAACTGTGCTGCTCACCGTGTTGTTGCTGGCATAGACACACGTGAATGTCTGCCGCGATTCCCAGTCAGCTATTTTTAAATATTTACACTCGTCGTTAATAAAATGCCAATAATCATTTCGGCAAATTCTGAAGAGATCCTGTTAATGACCGGTTGTCGCATTCTATCCACTGTTAAGTAACATTGAAAACAGATTCCGCACTCGTTGCAGGGGTTGATTTTTAACAGAAATTCTGCATGGGGTAGTTTCACTTGCAACATGTTGGTTGGCGTACTGTTAAAAGCGCAAGGACTCATTCCTTAGATGTGACAAAACCAAGATTCCTTCAGAAGACTACAGAGACTATCAGCCTTCTATGTAAAATTTACAAAGCCTGTCTGGGTGAAGGATATATTCCTCAGGCTTGGACTAGAGCCACAGTAGTTTTTTATTCCAAAAGGAAGGCAGAGCCAACCACGTCAGTCCAGAGAACTCTGAACTGCTGTCCGACATCTATATACCCCTAAATCTACCCCCAGAAAGCCTATTGAGGAAACAACCCTAAGGGCGCAGGTAAAATAATAATTCTATTTATCAGGAGGTACAAGTCGCCTTCTTGTAAGCCACCTAAACTAAAGGGCGTGGAGTTCACTCTCTCTACCGAGTCAAATATCGCGGTATAATCTTAGATAGTAAACTCAACTGGAGCCTGTACACGGCAGAAAGGTCAAAGTAGGCTAGCGAGAGAAGAAACCCTTCTATCCTCAATACATAAAACGTGCCCACGATGCAGGTTTACCTCTGTTGATGGCAAATTGTATGTTTAAACTGGCCTTTGTCAATGAAGCAGACTCAAGATGGCTGAACGAGATCACGTGATATGGCCAAAGTTGCACGCGACCGGTTCCCCATTAACATAACGACGACCTCGTCGTGGTCCAGTAGCAAAGAAGGGTATATTATAGGGATAAGAGTTGCTGGAGAGTCAGCTCTAGTAATATGTTGGTGTAGTTGTTGGTTTTCACCTTTTCAAAACAGAAAAAGTAAAAATGTTTAGAGAACATATAAAAAATCAATAGACAAGGCGGCCGAGGCTAAGCAGCTGTATGTATACTGGAATCCAAGGAATTATGGGTACATAATGAAGTAGCTGATGAGAAGGTCAAAAGTGCAGTACAAGATATACAAAGAGCTAGGTATCGGATCAGAGTGAAATTGAACGTATTAGCGACTAGCAAAATCACCAAGGAAGTATGCTCACTGCGATTTGGATTTTTTCCAAAAGGCTTTCCTTATCCTTATAACATAACTTAAAGCGAGTTAAAAAATGCGAAGACTGCTTTATATACTCTTATCTTCCTTCTTCCTGGTAATTCGCTTCTGACGAATTATCAAAATCTTTGAACACTAGAGAGCTTTCGCATTTTTGCCAACAACCGGCTTAAGCTTTATAGAATCAATTCGGAAACAAAACTTTTACCTGAAGCTTTAAGTCAAACAAAAAGTGTTATTTACAGTAATTTTTTATAAATTCCGTCGTTATGGAATAAAATTTGTATCCATAAAACCCTGTATTCTAAGTAAACACATTGTCGTTGCAATTAACGAACTCAACGAAAAATATATGCTACAATTCGCAATTTGAAGAATAGTCATAAAGCCCTCCCACAAAGCTTTTATAAGCTGCTATTTATTTCATAGATGAAAAATTTAGTAGCAACTTGGGTTGTAACCTTTGCTAAGTTTATGAATCATTGACAACAACCTAAAAATCACATCTATTGTGAATGACTGCTAGGTACTATAGTGGTCCAATAAATGATAAATTTCCACAAGTGTGCGTCGTAATTGTTTAATTTGCGATTATTAACCATAAGTCCATGAATTTTTGCGTTACGTTGAGTGACAGATTGTCTTTGAGATGAATATAACATAAATTAAGATGAAATTAAGATAAATTTTAGACAACTTCAAAACATACGTGGCTGCGTTTGTAAGCGAAGAAATATACTCATTATGCCCATTTATACTCACCCCTCCGTCCTCTTGGCCGAGCTATTTACACGTGTAGTTTATGGACGCTCTCTTTTTCACTGTTAGACCCTACCCTATCTAATATATATACTAGCAAATTACTTGATTTCTGTATGTTTGTGTCGAAAACCTCAAAATATATATATTTCTTCAAATGTTACTTAGTGTATTTTTGCGTGTAAGATGGCTCCGCTTCATAGTTCAGCACTGTAATCTGTGGACGTGGTAACTCTATATGCTCTCTTCTTTTTGTGTGCACATTCATTCCGTTTTCTGTGTATTGTCTCGCACGTTTTCGTTTGTTTGATTGTCATCTTTGGTATTTGTGTGTAAAATTTGAGACCCAGAAATAAGTGCGTAGCTTATATTTCTTTTACTATTAGCAAGAAATATTAAAATATATTTTTTTAAACGTTGTGCTTTTTTGCAAATTGGTGCAGTGAAGCTAAATATTAAAGTGTAAAATTCTATTTTGAGCATAAGTTGACAAAAATGAGTGACGAAGAAAGGGATATTGACATTGAAAGTGATGTAAGGAACTGAAAAGCCACAACAAATAGCAACAATATTTTTTCTCACGCAAAACAAAAGATATTCTAATTGGTATTTTGATATATTCACCTGTTTATTTCAATTTCAATAGGATGATAATGATTCAGACACTGGTGCACAGTCTTCAAGGCATGCAAGTACACAAAATTTTACACAGGTGAGTGTTTGTTGCTGTGTAACGTTATGTGCTGGCTAGCGCGTGCTGATAAACACATACAAACACACTTATGATATCTGGTATTGTGGGGGGTTGATTATTTTTGCTTCTGCTTTGATGGTTTATTGACCCACACACCCACCCCACCACATCGATTCATGCATAGCACTGTATTTACTTACTTTATGTATGCTTTGTTTATATTTTAGGCCGAAAAACGTGCACATCACAATGCTTTGGAAAGAAAAAGACGTGATCATATTAAGGAAAGTTTTACAAGTCTTCGTGAAGCAGTGCCCACCCTTAAGGGTGAAAAGGTAATGCATATTGTAAATTTTCAAAACATGGTGTAATTTCATTTCCATGAACCCCGCCGCAGGCTAGCCGTGCGCAAATACTGAAGAAAACGACTGAGTGCATACAAGAAATGAGACGAAAAATACATTCAAATCAAAAAGATGTAGACGATATAAAGAAACAAAATGCAATACTTGAAGCGCAAAGTGAGTTAAAGCTTAAATTACACGAACTTCAAGTAAATGACGTGTATACACACAAACTTACTCCAACAAATATATCTAAATTTTCGTAATGAAATATATTATTTTATTGTTTCAGTTCGTATGTTGGAAGAGGCCAAGAAGGGCTATGTGATAGATCCCAACGAATATCAGCAATTGAATCAAGAGTATCAAGCAACAGCTGCGGATAGCTCGGATGGTGATGAACAAGATTTTAGCCGTCGCAGCAAAAAGATGAGAACCTCTTATCAGACATAGGCATTGACAGTTCCAAAAATCTTGACTTTGCTACCACTAACTACACAACAGCGCAAATAGCGTCCAAATATTTTGTAGGTGTCCCACCCATATTCGTATTTACAAGAACAATCCCTTCACTTATGAGAGACGAATCAGCCACTAAGCTAAAAATAAGTACGGTGTAATGATGATGGAAAGTAAATTCTTTTACAATACTTTTAACTAGTTTATAGATTTATGCTCTTAGATTTTATTTACATTATAAAAAGAAAATCACAAATATATATTTTTTATGTTTACAAAAATAGTTTATTCCATTGTAATGTGTAACTGGTTTTGCTATATGTAACCACTCAGTATGATGGAAAGTATTTACATTCGTTTCGGCAAATCTTTTTCTCAATATCATTACTGCAACAGTTCTCCTCAACTATTTCACTTAATTTTTAACACAATATAGAGTATAAAAAATACAAACAGTACAAAGAGAAACATGTAACACATATGGCGGCTGCCACTATTCTTTCCTAAACGGACGACGCGTGCCATTGTGTTTCCCAGGAAACCACCCGTTCTATCCATGTCATCATCAATGCCACGTATTAATTTATCCTGATAGCGCACTTCGTTGCCTATATCGATAGTGAGTGATTTGAGTGCTCCAATTTTATGCTTTAATTCTTCAGCAGCACGTTCATTATCCTCTTCTAGCGCGTCGTGTGGCTGCGCCGGTGTCTGGTTTAACGGCTGGTACGGATAATTATTTCGTCGCATACTGTTGCTGGAATGCGCCAGATTTGTGTTGGAAATAGCTTAATACTGCTGCTGCTTAATTAATATAAAGGCTTCAAATCGTATTGTTTTTGTAGCAAATTTGTTGACACGTCAATGGAACAGTTAGTATTTTCTACACCATTAAATTTAACAAATCGTTATTGTATTTGTTTTTCTGCACAATAATTTGTTGACCTATATATTATAACAAGTGCTCCGTGCTAGTATTAAACTTTTGTTGGTTTTATTAAATTAGTTTTTACAACTCATACTTGGGAAAATGTCAATTTGTTGCTCTAATCATAATATAGCTGACAGTTATGGAAAACAGCTGACACTAATAGTCATGCTACAAAAAACGCTTTCGAACGCGTTGGTAAGTGTTACTACTTTTTGTCACTTTGGGTTGCTGCGGCTGCTGGTCATTACCAGCACTCTTAGCCCAATAAGTCCATTGTGAAACCGCTTTGAGGTTCCTATCGTTCCCTTCTCAAATAATTGAGCCATTTCATGTGTCTTATATATGTAACGAGATTCCCAATTTTCGCTGAGGCTAGCACAACGAGAGAGTTGAAAAGTTTTGGCGTAGATGTCAAGGTTGGAAAGTGACAGTGTTCAATAGACTCCTACTTTTCTTTGTTCCTACAGCTACGGAAAATATACGTTCTTTGGTGCAATTTTAGACGTAAAGCTAAAAAATTTAAAAAAATCAGCAGCAACTCTGTTTCTAATCAATTCACAATGAAATAAACAAATATAATTACTGACAGCTGTGAACTTTTTTAATTGTTGTTTTGCATTTGACGGGATTCGTTGTGTTTTTGGATACTCTATTTTACACCTGTTTGGATAATTATGAAATAAATTATTTTCGCAAATTAAATATTGAAAATCAATAAATATAAAGGAAATATTAAAATAAATTAAAAGAATATATATGCGTAATTTAGGACTTGTTAGTGTTTTTACATAAAAGAAATACAAAGTGAAATCAATTTGCAGATAAAGTAAATAGAAATTGTGTGATAGCTGGTCGCAGCTAGTGTTAAAGGCAAGCACAACTTGAAATTACCTTGGTGGAAGGACGGCGAACCAAAAAATCATAACAAAGTCAAGGTGAACAAAAAAAGAAAAATGTAAGCAACATTTTTATTGACCTTATTTGTGCACGCAGCATTTGACGTAATCAGTAATATTATTAGTAATGCGTTTGGTTGTATGTACACATATGTTGATTTCTTTTACGTAGATCCACTTTTATATGCGCAAATTTCAGGCGGTTGAAAAATAATTCTTTGTTTTTACTGCCTATACATATGTATATGATTGTTTGTGCTTGTAATTATAATTACTTTTTTGTTTTATAATCTATTTTTATTCAAACAATGACTCCGCGAATAAGTAGATTTTGAGTCCTCTGTTATCAACAACACGTATATCCATTGTGAGCTCTTTGGTGGTGAAGTATGTATGTACGTATGTATACATTTATTCACAGATGCTAATACAAGTTATGGTTTATAACATAATATTATATGTTATTGAATTATTATTTTGTATACGTGCTTACTTTTTGTTTTATTTCGCTTAGATATGTATGCACAAATGTATATACACACATATATATAAACGTATTAACTTTTAAATGTAGCTCATTTGGCACTTTGCCATTATGCAGTTTAAAGTCACTTATTATTTTATTGCTGTCTTGCCAAAAATGCAAATTACTTGCTATTTACTTTACATATGTATGTATATGTAAGTATTTTGTAATTGTAATTAATTATTGCTAGTTCAAGTTCATAGTATCAAATTAAAAATTATGACTTGCTTGGTAGTATTTCCATGTCAATAGGTTAATAGGTTAACATGTCACTTTGATCTTTCCTTTGTTATACATATGTACATATGTACATATATGTATGTATGTATTTTCTATTGTTTAATATGTTGAATAATTACTGGGCAACTAAATAGTTTTTTTACAGTTCTAATAAATTGTTCATGTTTAATATATATTTTTTTTTATATATAATTACAGTGAGTTTGTACTTTGAGCTGAACATGTCGGCCGCAGAGGCTAGTGGCTTGCTAAGCAGGTTGGCGCTTTCATTTGGCGTTAATGAAGCTGCACTACGTTTACTGCTTTCTATTTTTGCAGGTAACTTAAACACTTTACAGAGCATACTCTAAACTATGAGTAATAATAATAACTTTTGTGCTTCTAGGTTATGGAATTGCATATTTATATCATAAGTTTATCACCCAACAAATCGATAAGCGAGTGCATCATGCTTACTTTGCAGCGAGTGGTTTTCTACTATGTCTATTTAATTTTGGCTTTAGCGCCTATCACTCATTTACAGCAATTGCAACAACATATTTACTTACACGATTGCTACGTTCAGCGCCAATGCCGATGAAAATAATAAATTTCATTTTTCACATGACATACCTGCTGGTTGGCTATTACTATACGGAGAGTGATGAATATGATATATTGTGGACTATGCCGCATTGTGTATTGGTATTGCGTTTAATCGGTTATGGTTTCGATGTGACAGATGGTCTTAAGAAACAAGAAGAGCTGTCGAAAGAACAGAAAGAGTGTGCAATAGCAGAGCTACCCACAGCCATAGAATTATTTGCATTCGCTTATTTCCCAGGTTCATTTCTAATTGGACCACAATTTCCATATCGTCGTTATAAACGTTTTATTGATGGTGAATTCAGTGAACATGGTGGACGCTTGGAAGCGAGTCTTAAGCGTATGGCAATCGGTGTTGTGTACTTAAGCGTTAGTCAAGTGGGTGCTATATATTTTCCGGATACCTATTTCGTATCGGATGACTATCCGAAAGCGCCATTCTTTTGGCGATTGGTCTATATGGGTGTGTGGGCAAAGGTAATAATATACAAGTATGTCGCCTGCTGGCTACTAACGGAGGGCGCACTCATAAATCTTGGTGAGTAGTTAATAAAAAAATATTTTTTTGAGGCTTTTAAATTACAATTGAATCTCTTTTTTAACATTAGGCATATCATATGCTGGCAAAAAGGAGAATGGCGAAAATGATTGGTCTGGTTGTTCTAATGTTAATCTAATGATTTTGGAAACGGAATGTACAATGCAACATTATGTGCATTCATTTAATATTAACACAAATCATTGGCTTGGTCAGTATGTGTATAAGCGTCTGAAATTCCTTAACAACCGCACAATTAGTTATGCTGCTGCTTTGGGCTTCTTAGCCGTGTGGCATGGTTTCCATAGCGGTTATTATATGGCTTTTTTGAATGAATACATGACTGTAACGGTGGAGAAACAAGTAAGTTGTCATTTTTATATTAAGCTGTTTGGCAGTTTGTATAGCGGTTATCTCTTTACTTGCACTTGCAGTTTGCCAGCGTTTGGGCGAAAAGTAATATCGATATGTACGCTGATATAGTTAGTCCACCATTCGTTTATCCCATACTGAAGTATTTCGTGAAGAAACTCTACGATCTATTCTTTATTGGCTGGTGTATGACACCATTTATATTGCTAGATTATTCACGTTGGACGAAAGCTTATAGTGCAATCTATTATTGCGTAATTGTTTATGTGATTCTTTGGACAATTTTCTATCAAACATTTAAATATTATGAACGTGCAGCAAAACGACGTCAACACGACTCGACATTTGGACGTGCAACGACACTTTCACCAACTGTGGATGGCAAAAGTGACGAGAAGAGAGATTAGTAAAAGTACTTACAACGCTAGGTTGGAAAACGATAGAACAAGCTATAAATCAATTTATAAGATCAACTTAAGCAAAAAAAAAAAAATAAAAA
Organism: Ceratitis rosa; assembly: GCA_037013455.1. Taxonomy (NCBI): domain Eukaryota; kingdom Metazoa; phylum Arthropoda; class Insecta; order Diptera; family Tephritidae; genus Ceratitis; species Ceratitis rosa. The sequence continues at coordinate 80,040 of JAWMAG010000401.1, read as the reverse complement.
TCATGTTAAGTATGTATAAACTAAAAAAAAGCTGCTACTCAAGATGTAGGAAGACTAATGTAAGAACTGTGTAAAGTAAAAAGGCTGTTGACAAAAGTGAAAATAACAAAAGACATATTCTTAGTAAAAGTCTATAATTTCCAAAAGCTTTGTCATAAATATAATATTTTAGAGAAAAAGCCGATAACTTCAATTTAAGTGAGTCGTGAACTTTTTGTAATTTTCCAGCAATAAAGCCTTCTAGTCAATAAATAATTTTAATTTATAACTCACACACACACACATTGCATTAGTTTGTTTCCTGCGAAACTCACGCACGCCACGCTCAATTATGAATGTATGTAATGCTTTTTTTTCTAAATGATCGCATAAAAATTAACATATATTCGGCAGTATTTTGTTTTTTTCATTCGAACTAATTTTAATTGGAATATGCAATATTTTTTACAACTATAACAATTAGTTAATGCGGAGGCATAGTAGAAATGTAATAGTATTTAAAAGCGTTGACGGCAAAAATTAAAAATAATAATATAAACCCTGTATTTACGTGAATAATACATTCAAATGTTAAATGTTTACAAACAAAAGAATAAAAAAAGCTTTCACTTAAAATAGCGTACAAAATTCTGTCAAAATTAAAGTTCTATTCACATTGCATGCAATTTATTGTACTTACTTTTCGATATACACGAAGAACATTTATTGTAACACAATAATGAAATATACAAAATTATATATTTTTATTATTAAGCATTGAAAACGCTTTGTTTTTATTTTCAACTAAAGCATTAAAAGTTTACGAATGTATGTATGTATCTAAGCAACTGTTGTCCATTAATGTTCCATAGGTTGTTCATCCCCACCACCAGCTTCTTCACGCTTTGTCACAACTTCACAATCATTAGGATCTTGTATTTCATTAAACATATATTCATCTTGATACTCTTTCAGAATCTGACTGGAGCGATTTTCATCCAAAAATAAAGAATACACTTTCTTAACATCTTCTGTGGTTACTTCTGTCGCCTTGCGACGTCGGCATACTAAATTCGCTGTGGTTATTAATTGTATTGCATAACGTAAGCTAGTATCCGTGGCAATACGTGTTAGAATTGTTAGTGCGTCTGGGTGCATTAGACAATCTTCTTCTTCGCAGCGTATTTTTAAGATTTCTTTTATCTCTTTTTCTGTATACGGCACAGTGCGTATAATAATCATACGATCTAATAAATCTATTGGTATGCCATGGGGACTGCGATAGTTTGTACCGCGTATACGTGTGATGCCACGATTGGTAGCCATAACCACAACAGGTGCCATATCGGATTCAAGCGCCCGATTTAGATATGAGAAACATTCTATGTCCAGCATATGTACTTCGTCAATGAATAGTACGCCGGGATTGATTTCTGCTTTACCCTCTTCGCGCCATTCAAGTACTTTATTATTGATTTGATCCCGTATTTCTTGCTTTATTTCACCCGTATCACCCGAAAAGAGTGCGAGGAAACCGTGTGTGCGACTATTGATGACATCGATTTCGTGTAGTGTTACAGTGTGTACAACTTCTTTGCGTTTCTGTAGTTCACCTTCTGGACACTGCACGAAACGTGTTTGTGCACCAGTAGCGTCATAATCACGTGCACGTGTAAAACTACGCCCCAATTTGGTTACCTTGCCGGATGCTTTATCGATGGTTATAACATCGCCAGCTTGTATTTTTTCCTTCATAAAGCATTCGATAATTTTATTGCCCAAATCGTAGTTTGTCTCCATTTCGGTTGTTTTTAAGGTGACCTATAGTAATTAATAATATTGTTATACATTAGAATTGAATAAGTGTATATTCCAACATACCTTTCCAATTTTTTGACCCGTACCCGTGGCAGGCCTATCAATTTGTATTTCCACTACTTCACCCTCTATAATTTCTGTTTCTTCCTTTATGCGTACACCAATACTTTTACGCAACGCCTGTGATAGCGCCTCAGTTTTGCTCATCTCAAGTGAATATATCTCTGAACCAGACATACTGGTAAATGGTGTTTCAGTTCCTAATGCTTGTGCCATACCCACAGCAATTGCGGTCTTGCCGGTACTCGGTTCACCTGCCAGTAAAATGCACCGACCAGCAATTTTACCTTCACGTACCATTTGCACTACAACTCCAGCGGCACGTCGTGCATCTTTTTGGCCAACCATGCCCTGTGATACAGCACGCGCTTCCAGCACATCGTCAAGACCAAGACCGCGTATGTGTGAATGAGCGCCAATACGTTCGATACGTGTGACATCACGCACTTCAATCTTATCACCATCAGCCATTTTTGTATTGAAGTAATTTGTTTTTGAATTAAATTAGTGTTATATTGGAACTGACTTTTTGCTGAAAATTTCTCGAAATTTTAACAATTGTTTGGCGTTGCTAAGAAATCCAACCGGTCGCCTGCTTTTGCTTTTGTTTAACGTGCTTTTCTTGCTTTTGTTTTCTGACATTCGTCTCTTAGGTTGTAGGGTCTTGTGTTCGTTACAAATACAGCGTTGTATTCATTTAGTATTAAAATTCAGGTAAACAAACAAAAAAATCAGCATGTGCTTATTGTTTTGTTTTGATAACCATGTACGTTGCTATCTGTTTTCGGCATTTCTGCTTTGCACTGGTAGCAGAGTCTGGCAGAGTTTTGAAGAAAAAAAAATTTATTCAGTAAAATAAAAAAGAAAGCGATTTTCACTTTTTGGGCATTGCATTCCGTGTTGAGTTGCTGATGGTAAACGTTATACGTGATCACAATGGATATTCACGCTTGGTTGCCGGTGATCTTCTGCAGTCTTTCCATACCATTATCATTATTTATGTGGTTGGGACATTTAGCATTCTCGAAATTTTGGCACAGCAATGAATTTGAAGGTGAGCTATTAACCATAAATCACAAACGATAAGCGGGTGTACCACACCCTATGCACATACATACATCTGTACCAATTTATATCGTTCAAATTGTCATTTATTTTCTATTCAGAACCACCGGTGATATCGCCGACACGTTGGCTATTTTCAACCTTAGCTCCACTCGCGCTCATGATAATTGCCTTGCGCAGGAAGTCAGTAAACAAATCAGGCGCAGTATTGGGTGTACTATTTGCATTCATTTTATCACTTGCGAATCATGCCTTTTTCGCCAGTTTGGCGGCATTTTTCTTCAGTTCTTCCCGAGCCACCAAATTCAGATCACATCTAAAAAGAAAATTTGAAAAGGACTTTAAGGAGGGTGAGTGAATACACATCAAATTTTAGACTATAGTGAGTGCTGTAATTGAGATACTTTGCTTAATTGTAATATAAGATTTTCAATGGAAATGGTAATAATATTAATAATGAATTTTTATATTTGTGAACAGGTGAAGGGCAACGAAATTGGGTGCAGGTGCTGTGCAATAGCGGTATGGCCACACAGTTGGCAATATTGTATCTTATAGACTGTGGCAGTTGCGAACGGCCCATTAACTTCACTGATGAGTATCGCTCCAGCTGGCTAGGGCTTGCGGTTATGAGTAAGTGTAACGTTGCTTGAAAAAAAAAACTTGGTTTCTTGTGGAAGATCTTCAACACTGCACTTTTTACATGCATGCTTATTAATATACTATGTATGTATTTTAGTATTTTTGTTTATATTTTACTTCTTTTTTATGGAATCAAACTGGTTTGGATTATTTATAACTTTCTAAAAATATTTTACGTTTTTAGGTGCCTTCGCATGCTGCAATGGCGATACATGGGCGAGTGAACTGGGCAGTGTGCTTTCCAAATCGGAACCTTTCCTCATTACCACACGTCGTCGTGTACCGCGCGGCACCAATGGTGGTGTATCATTCCAAGGACTCGCTGCTAGTCTGGGAGGCGGTTTATTTGTTGGCTTTGCTTATTATTTAACTGTGCGTTATACTGTCGATGTACATATTTTATCAACAAGTCCACCACAATGGCCGCTCATCATTTTCGGTGGAGTTGCTGGATTTTTTGGTTCATTGGTGGATTCATTCCTCGGCGCAACAATGCAATACTCGGGTAAAGACAAAGAGGGTAAAATTGTCGAATGTCCCGGATTGGGTGTACGTCATATTAGCGGCTTACGTATACTGGACAATCACAGTGTGAATTTAATTTCCAGCATTATAACCGGTGTAACTATGCCGTTAGTTGCTTTGAAATTTTGGCCTATGCATTAAATAGTATTAAGGGAGAATTAACAATACATACACACATAGATATTGAAAGGGACTTAAGAAATGTATGAACTGTGGTAAAATCTTAAAAGATGTCTTACTAAATGGAAAACATTTTTGTTAAGTTTTATTTTAAAATTTCCCTAAAATATTCTCATAACGAATTTTTCGAACATACTTACTGTTTGCCTTTAACATCAAATACCAACGAAAGCGTGGCATAGTCAATTATAGGTATGTTTATTTCTAATATTGTACGCTAATTTAAGTCTATTAATAATTAAAACAAACTACTCGAACTGATTCATTTTTTATTGAACTAAAAAAAAATGTAAAATAACTATTTTGAATTCTGAAATGTAGTTGATGTGTCTCAAAGTGTAACTAAAAAGAACTGGATTTATATTATATATTAAAATAGCGATGGCAACTATTTATAACATAATAAAAATGTAAATGTGACTAATAAATATTTGTAAAAGCATGAAGAAATCGGAATTTTAATATTTTAAATTATTCTTTGAACCGACAAGTACTAATAGTAAGAACCACGACTTATCCGACTGCTCTGACGAACCATTATCGTAAGGTCGAGAGTTTTAACTTCAAATCCCGATAGTGAAACAGCCCCAATTGTCATCTGGAAGCCGATGTCTTTGGCAAGATAGCTACATACATCGTGCAATAATGTTGTCGTAGCGGTTTGCTAACCCTACTTAGGAACAGGTTAGATCAGTCTAAGTCATCGAAGTCAGGGGGATGTCCAGGAAGGGAGCTTTTCAGACCAGAGTGAAAAGGGGGTTAGATGAGTTGGTTTTAGGGGGGCAGGCATGTTGTTGTTGTTGTTGCGAAAGTCCATGGTCGGATAAAAATCCGGGTCGTTCCGGTATAAAGACCCGACTGTCGCGGGAACTATTAGGTTTTAGTCGTCTCTTACGACAGGCATGCCTTACCACAGGTAAATTCTTGAGCCTCTAACCGCAGGAGCGAGGCGGCATGCCCATAGGTGGTTAGTGTCGTGCGGGGACGTATTGCAAGCAGGATATACATATATTAGGTATAACGAGGTCAAGTCTAGATAAATAAAAGTTTAATCTACTACAATATACAGATTTAAGTTGTGTCAATATTACGCGGGACCCTCGAGGCAGCTCGAGCTTTTGGTCCGCAATAGTTGCTGGTTTGACTGCGAGAACGTTATTCACTGGAAGAGAGTTCAGAAAGGTGTTAACGGACTCTCGGTGAATGGCGTTTAATGACTGTCCAGCGGTTGTTGTAGGTGGTGCTGAGTGCAGTGCTTAAAGACAGGTACACCCTGTCCGTTGTTGTCGTTGTAGCCGCAAAAATATTGACCACCATAAGCGGACTAAGGGAAGTGTATTTAATGTGCTAAAATCTATCTTCTGATGTAACCTAGCTCTAGATCACCGTCAAATGTCTGTTTAATCTGGGAAGACGCGATGAGAGGGTTGAAATTTCTTTGGGTGACTGTCCTTTGCTGCTTTAAATCAAACGACAAATAAACCATGGAATCTGGTAGGTTATTACAATGGCAAGACCCCCAAATCTATCACCCTCGACGGATTAAACGTGCATATCCTAAACAACTAGGTCCAGTGGAAGCAGATTACCCATGAGAGTCGCCAAAAAAGAGAGTAATTTCGCTTGAAATCTTAAAGCCTAGGTGGATAGTCACGAAGAGTCTTTTGGATTTAATTAAACAAAATTTTATTCAGGCAATAAATAAATTTTTTCCTCACTATACATACATACTTAGAACGCTTTAGTTCTTTCGATGACTGCTGTGTGATATCTTACCACCATAGTTTTGTTTTGGCAGATCCAAATTACCATTGTAGCCATTTGATATGCTGTTACGTATCGGCTGATCATCCTGCTCGTACAAGGAGTTGCCACCCGCCGCCATGGACGGCTTCGCTACACCAATCGAATATTTAAACATCAAATCCGCCATAGGTGTGGATATGATTTGCGAGGCCGAAGCGACCGTTTTGAATGTGATGCGCCGCTTCCGCATATGCACAGTGCTATTTTGACGCACATAAGTGTATTTGCTCGGCGTGGGCGGCGTATAATATTCCTCCTTTATAGGAGGTTTGTAATTCGTGTTGTGTGTGCCATAACCACCATTCGTTGTCACTTGTGGCTTGTATTGCTGTGATGCACTAACCGCCGGCAATGACAATTGAAGACCATAACCGCCAGTATTTGATGTCTTCGGTGACTCTGTGGTGGATGTCGTTATTGTGGTTGCTGGCAATTTCGGACGAACGACCACAGTGTGCATCTTTATTGGTTTCGGTAATTCCAACGTACTTGGCTTAGTAGGCGCTGTGCCATGATATAATTTCTCATCCTGTCCCTTGTCATAAGAACCCACCAGATCATCGTCTTCTTCAAAATTTGTGCCGCCATAAGCGAATACTGGACTGTTTATAGAGTTTTGCAGCGCTGGCATGCCATAACCGTTAACGGTCATCTCCTTACCAACAGCAGCACTGGCCGGTGTCGACTCTTTATTGTCAGCATTATTCTCCAAACGATATTCACCGGGTAAACTGGAAGCTAGTATTTGCTCCATACGTTCCTGTAGAAACTGATAGAGCGGTGGCGAGGTGTCATTGTAGGATAAGGGTTCTTCATCAGCAACATATTGATTATTTATGTAAGCACTACGACCATCCAACTCCTTTGCACCGATCGGTGTAACCGAACGTCCTTCCTCAGTTTGTTGTTCTGCGTGCGTGCGCTCATCCACAATAACCGGGAGCGTTGATGTCGACTTTTGTGTCTCTGTTGTAGTGCTGGTAACGGTGTCAGTGGTGCTAGGCGCCATGACAGCGGTTGAAGTCGTCTCTTTTACTGGCGCAGGCTCGCTCACAATGGTTACATTCACCACCGCCAAAGGTGGTGCCAAAGCTGCTGAGTGTACTGTAAGGCGAAAAGAATTCTACTTATGGATTTGTTCGCAGTCAAGCCGATTTCATTGTACTTACCGGCACATACCAAACAGCCGAGCAGTAGTGTTGCTACACTGAGTTTCCTTGTAGCCATTCTGTTAATTAATGCATCACTGCGTCGGCGTCGTTGTTGCTTTTATACCGAGAGTTCATTTCCTGCCCGCATGGGGAACAGCAATTCAAAACTATGTCAATAAAGGTATCATCATTATGTATGGAAAGTATGACCGTAAGTGTATCTACTACATGTCTATCGTAGCTAATTTTATTCTCCACTCCAATGACCCTTCAAATTTCAAATTCTTGAAATCATACACTGGGGCATCAATAAACGGTAATGAGCTTCAATCTATCAAAATGTTCGAAAAAGAAATTTTTTAATGAGATTCTCATTAAACCTTGGTGTATAAGGAGTTGAAGTGATCTTCAATACCTCAATGTGTACTTGCGAGACACAATTCAAATAATCAAAATGCCTCATCATGATTTAATCGCTCTGCGGTTACAATGAACGTACAGTGTGACAACAAAGTTCCCGTCCACTCTAAGTCTTGGTTTACTCTAAGCAGCTTCTTATACTTCTTCTGCTGTGTTTTACGAGCTGCGCGGAGTTGCCATCAGCGTGCCATTCGTTTATTTCCTTGGCCATTCCGTTCCAGTTGGAGAAACGAAGTGAAGCAAGTGGCCTCTCCACCTAATATTTCCAAAGGTGTGGCGGTATTCTCTATGAATACTGTGTCGAAATCTTTCAAAGCTGACTTCTTATCTTCCATATGGACGACAAAACCAAGTTAGCGTAAGTGCTTTCACCACCAATTCGCTGAACTGTGTCATTGTCGTCCTATATCTCGTACAGCTCATCGTTCATTAAGTTCTAGAGGCAACTAATTTTTGGATTATTGAAGTCTCCTCTGAAATCGACTAGAGGTATTGAGTGTCGATACTTTTAGTTGAGTTGAGTTGATGCGGCTGCTGGTTAACCCCAACACACTTAGGCCAATGGGCACATTGTGATACCGCTGCCTTCACCTTCTCAAATGATCGAACCAATTCGTGTGCCGCCGCCAAAGCACATCCCAAAAGATATACAAAACTACTCGGATGCCATACCTAACCAAACAGTTGGGTCATCAAAGGTGCCATGGAGAGGCCTTAAAACACAACTCTCTTACCGTGAATGATGTCATTGGGTCTGACGTCTCTGTGTTTTCATCGAAATACCTCTTTTACTTAACTCGCTTATCGACTAAAGAAGACAACAAAATAAGCTTTCTCGTTTATCTTTGAGGCCAAATAAGAGACGGTTTCAATCTATGCTGGAACTTTACTGTGGCACTGTAGATGTTTATGTAGCTTTGTATGTATGTACATATGTATGTATGCGCGTACAATTACCAATGTTTTTGAATACAAAATTAATCCAGACAAGTCTAGGTATATCAGTTTGATTACTGACGGATTGCTGGTGATGCCAACAGCTTAAGGTAATGAACGCTCAATAAAATAACAGTATTAGAAAGCTAATTGTATGTGTGTGTGAGTAGCATGTCTAACTGAATGAGCGTTAAAGACGACTACTGTTTAGCCTGGGGTTAGTGATTTTGCTTTCGGTTGCTCTTTTGAGGAGTTGATGATTGAAATGGAGCCGAAAAGGCGCCGATAATTAAAAGACTAATAAAAGAAAGTAAACAAGAAGACGGTAAAAAAATATTCTCTGTGCACGTGTTTATACGTACATAGGTATGTATGTACTCACTTGCCCGCTTGGAGCCATTGTTGAAAATGGACATTTTTTGTATTTATTTTTTTTTCTTGAATATCCAGAGAGTAAAAGTTTTTTCTGAAACCTCTTATCATTAATTAATAAATAAATTTTTTTTTTAAACAAAAACCAAAAGAAAAACACTCAGTATTTTTGTTTGCAAAAAAGGAAAAAATACATCATTTGAAGTTTTATCCATCGGAAGCGACTACTTTCTACCATCTCCTTGTTAATTTTCAAATAGCATCTCTCAGAAATGAGTCTTGTCGGTCCTCGATCCAAATTATTAAGCCATTCTTCGATTTCTTCAAAAGACCCGAACCGGTGACACCCCTAATCGTTTTGGAGCCGTCGAAAAAAAAAACAGTTGGAGCATGGAGCAAGGCCTGATGAATACGGCGGGTGGGGTAAAAAACTCCCAGTTCAATGCTTCCAGCTACTTGGTGCCGAGTGTGGCCGTCATTTTCTAAGAGACAAGAAATAATATTTTTGTCCGAAACAGACGCTGATGCAGACGAAATTTTATTGACAGATGTGAAACCTTTCCACTGAAATAGGTAATCGCTTCCAAGATCGGCCACAACTTGCAGTTGGAGCCATCTTTTGAGATATGGGCGTATCCAGCTGTGCGAAATGGGTTCTCTGAAAGACTCTTTTCGTCGTAAGGAGTGTGTGTATTTCTGGTTTTTAACAAAGAATCGTCTCTGATGCGCCACACTTAAATAAATAAAAGTTTATCTAAAGCCCAGAGAGCTCTCTCATGTCCCTACCAAGCGTTACTTCAAGGACTGAAACTACATTATCTTTAGCCCAGCAGACTTAGTCCAGTTTTGTGCTATTAGCTTGCTAAGATAAGCTTGTTTTCCGGTGGTTTTGGTATGTGATTTTAAATTTTCCCACCCTTTGAAAGAACATTATATATGAATATTTGTTTTCGTAATCTCCGATCTGGAACGGGAAGATTTTTAAAAGTTTTCCGATCACCTGCTCCTGCGCCATCCAGCCTCTTTTCATGTGAATACAAATTTGGTGGCAGATTCCTGGTGAGAGAGTGGCACAGTCGCTGATTCCTGACATTCACCCCAATGGATGAACGTTACGCCATAATTCGCATCAAGGCGAACTTTCTCAACAGTCGCCCTACGAAATACTTGACTAAAGGTGCCTTTTATGAGAACTCCCAGTGCAATTATGAGCGCTTCATCGATACGATATCAAAGTTGTGCTTGGCGACTTTAACGCCAGTATGGGCAAAGTAGGTATCTACGGGACAACTGCCGGAAAATACAGCCTTGAAGACAAAACATCCCCAAATGGGTTGAGACAGATTGATTTCAAGAAATGGACGCCGAAAATCTGTAGCCACAACAGCCAACCATTCTGCTTCCTACTCGACTTGCATTGCTGTTTTTCAAGAGAGCTCGTTAACAACTCGATATAATCGAACGCCATTTCACATGCCCTAGAGAAACGCTGGTACGATGAGTAATGTGGAAAAGCAATGTAGAGAAAAAATACTGTCGATCGCGCAACGTTGCAATCGAACACAACGCGTGTCATGTGGAGGGGTATCGGGAGTTGAAGAAATTGGCCGACTTTCGAAAGAGGACCACATGATGATCAAACCTCTTGTGATGAATTAGTTTGGACGAACATGGCAACCGAGCTTGAAGCATATTCAGTGGATAGTTGGAGCAGTGATGATCAAATTATTAATACTTTGACCACTGGCTGAGATAGAGTAGAAATGGGTTTGTAAGATCAACTCATCACTGGATTACTATAACGATGTTTGGTCTCAGTTGAAGTGCCACCAAACTTAAGGACACATTTTTCTTACCCTGAAAAACACCTTTATTTAATTACCATTTTATTTTATAAAATCTATAAATCCACCAATTTTACGATAATAAATATTTATTTTCTATAACTCGGTATGTATCAGCTAAAATATCGATTAAAATATATCACATAACTACAAGAGAGTACATCTATTCGCGCACAACTACTTTGGCGGCATTGTTACCAGCTTCCGATATTATGGCAACACTAGATGGTGTTGTTGGTTGATGATTGTCCGCCACAACAACAGGTTTGTTTATATCATTCTCCAACAACTTTTGACCATCGTTCGTTTTAACAGGCTTTACAGTTGTACTGATTTCCTTCACTGGTTGTGGAATTGGTGTGGCGTTTAATACCACCACCACAGGCTTGCTGACACTCGCACTAGCCGCCTTAACTGGTTTAGCAGTGGGCGCACTTACTTCACCCTTCATTATTGCAGTGGACGCTTCATCTATTGCTGCCGCCTCGGCTTCAGCAATCCGATCACCTATTTTGTCCAATGCTTGCAAGGCAACATCAAACATTGAATCATCCTCCTCGGAAGATGATGAGTCCTTTTCTGGCTTACGCACAGCTACAATAGTTTTTGTGTCCTTAAAGAATGGTGATGATTTGAATTTACGCTCAGCGTAAGCTACTTCTTTGGGATGCGACTTTTGGCACTCCTCATAGGCGACATCCAACCAGAGACCATGCGTACGACACTTGGCAACATTTAACTTACATTTGTTGTAGAAAACCGCCAATTCACTGGATGTTCTACCGCAAATCGGTGCGTACGGCTCAACGCAATCATCATCGCAGAGAAAACCATCTTGTAATGCAGCTGCACTACCACTTATTGTCGCCGTATTGGCCTTTGTGCATGCCTCACCTTCACAGGCAAACCAGGCAATGGGCACAGCTAGAAATGGTGGACTACGTGGTTTTGTTAGCGACTGATTGGTGGTGGCGTTGAGTGGCAAAAAGGTGCGTTTCACATAGTAACCATGCTCCTCGGTTGCGAGCTGTGCGCCAGTACGACCCAAATCTGTTGAGCTGGACCATTTCGTTTTGGTTTTGCTCTTACCTCGCGCTTCATTGTACGATGAGCGATGTTTCTTGTGTTTCTTAGCATCAATGGTGGTGATGGCGAGCAGAAGGACGAGCACTGTTGGTGTGTTTGGAAAGGTTTTAGTACCGAATTCGGTAATACTCGAAAATATTTTGTACTTCGACTTACCCGAAATTACGCTGATTTTGTAAAACTTCATGTTGAATTTTGTAAGTGACCTGCGTAGTATATTGATTAGTCGATGGATGTGTGGTAGCGCTACAGCAGCAATCTGGTTGTAAGCGCAGACGCAATACAACTGCGTACACTGGCACGCCGCGGGCTGCTTAAGTAACTTAAAAGATAGTGAAGTTGTAAGAAAATGGTATGAAAGGCGCAGGTAAAAAGTAAAAAGGCAAGTTTTCAGTTCGATCGGGTATTCTTTAAGTGCATTCTTCTTCCAAACCAGTCAGGTCGGCACTTCTTTTTTTCTCTTTTTCACTGTTGTACACCGTCAATTTGTTTATCACTGCTGTAGCTCGCTGTTTGTCGCTTCTGTTTGTTTCTCCACTTTCTCGTTGTGCTCTGCCCCGGCTTGCGTGAGCGAGCCACCGAAGGCTGTTTTGGGTGAAATTTGAATGAGTTGTCGTCTGCTGTCTACTGCTTGTGACGTTGTGCTGTGGCTGTGTGTGTGCGTGTGTGCACTTTGTCAGCTTCCTAGAAGTGTTTCAGCTTCTTAATGTTTTGGACAAACAAATCTTGAGCCGAGCTGCGGTTTGTTGTGATGAGTTTTACAGCCGGTTTTTCGGTAATTGGGTCAGTCGATTTTTATTTTGATTTGTTTGAATTATTTTTCATAAGCTATCGGGTTTTTTGCTTGTAGAAAAAAGTGATCAAAGTGTGTTTGTATGTATGTATGTATGTATGTAAAGAAGTTTTAAGGGAAATTAAATGACTTTTGTAGTACTTTTTATTATTTATCACCATTTTGGCTGGGTGCGTAAAAAGAAATTGTAGGTACTTGTACTTGAAATCAGTTGATCTCTGTTACTTTCTCCACGAAACGTAGCGAATTTTTTGTTTTATTTGCCGTTATTGCAAGAGGATGATTCATAGTTTAAGATGGACTCTCAGTTTGGATTAGAAGTGGCATCGCGAAATGATACTTAGAACTTAGTTATCTGGAGCATATCGTCGGTGCTAGAGCACAGAGTTTTTTCGCAAAGCGCTCCTGTGTAGAGAGCGCTTTATTACCACTGAACTGAGGCTTCTAGACGCCACAAATCTGAAATTTATAACGAATACAACATTCAGGGCTCTAACACACATCCCTTTGAAGTCAGTTTAGTCGATGGTAGAACGCACTTAAAGCCTTTATCCTGCGTAGCTAAGTTAGCCTCTTTTAGGATTCCCATTTTCTTTGAGTCCACTAACAAGTATTTCCATGAAAACGTTATAGAAGTGTCTGCGTCTATATACGGGTATGCATATTTATGAATTGCGCTTTGTAACCGCTGAAGCGATTTTCGGCCGAGCTCCCCTCCAATTTGTGGTTGTGCGTCTTGATGGTTTTCCAACAAATGGAGCGATATATAGTTTATTTAATCCATCTCCGAATGGTGGATGGTTTTTTTTATGGGGAGCTTTTATTTCAAGTCAGAAATACACTCGGATTGGTTGACACTGCCTGCCGAGGGGCGACCGCAATTAGAAAATTTAATTTAATTTTTTTATTTAAATTAATTTTCTATAACCTTTGGATGTTGGTCGTACCAGGCTTTGAACCCGAGCCTTCCGAATGTCACTACACAATGCTAACCACTCAGTAACCGCCGTCAGCGTCTATACGGACAGCAAAAACTAGTTAGACTACACTAATCGCGTTTTTCCTTAGTCTACCGAACTCGACGTTCCGGAAACTGGTAAGGAGGCTAAGACATTGGCCAAATATTTACACTCTTTTACCGTTGAGGATGGAGAACCCTTCCGAACTCCTTATGCGACAGTTTTACGTATTGACGTAGCCATCTGGGTGGAAATTGGCCTCATCAGTCAAGGTGATTTTCGATGAAATTCCGGACCATTTTTATGCATTTCAAGGGCCCAATCAGCAAAGACACCATATTGTTGATGATCGCTCAGCTTAAGTTCTTGTGTTAACTGTTCTTTATGATCCTTAGGACCCAAGTCTTTATGCAAAATACATTGTAATGACGTTCGTGGAATGTCCACTTCCAAAGAACGACGGGGGAATGGACAAACCTGGGTTTTCATCAACATTTTGGGCTACAGCAGTAATATTCTCAGTTGTTCTTGAGCGACGTCCAAGTGTTTTATTCTACACATCACACAATGATGAGGGAGAATTTTATTGACTCAGAGTACTCTACCGTCTACCAATTGCAACATATATGTATATTTATTTGATTTCAATATTTCACACCCAAAAACCATCGATCTTCAGATTAGCTGATGCCTGCGCTTTTCGATTAAAAGTTGGCACGCGTCAGTTCCTGGAAATCCATTAGTGCCACAGCTCATAAGCTCAGTCGTAAGATGGCCCATCATGCTTTCATAGGCTCCTCTAAGCTCTCCGTACTCACATACTTAAACTTTTCTATTCTACTTTATGCAAAATACCTTACTCTAATTCGTTCTCTATTTCTTTCGGCAGTGCTGCTATGTGGCACATGTCTCTACATCAGTTATTCGTTCCATCTGATTGAGTTTCGATTGAAGAAAACCTGAAATTCTCTTGTTTTATAATTCTAGGAGGACCTGTTGCCGATAGTTCGCAGTTTTTAAAACCTCGAGATCTTTTTTCTTATCCATTTATACTGCCCTATTCTTTTTCGGACAAAATATTTTCCTCTTTTATTCTGGTTAGTCCTACTTTCGGTGTACGCGTGCCTTACAATATTTCTTTCCGTATCAGTTGTTCATCTGATCTGGTCGATCTTCGTTTGTTTTATTGGGAGCAACTACGTATAGTATGAAATTCAGTCTTCTTTAAGGTATTCCCAGAGTGGACACCCGTAAGGAACATTTCATTATCAGCATCCTTTTCGTATTCTAACTAAACCTGCTAAGGTATTTCCCATGACCAGAATATTCTCTTCTGACGGTCATCTCAAGAGATTGTCTAAGTATTTTTCGTTTTAAAACTTTTTAAACACTTAATTCTCCACACTTGTACGACACACTGTGCGAGAATATTTATTGTAAAGTAATTTAAATTTTTTTTTTGTTTTTTTGGTCAAGGTCATTGCTAAGTACGACAGACGGCACTATTTGACTAATCCAACAGATGATAATTTAATTTAACAAACATACGTACACATACACGTATGGTATGTACATCTGCATGTACATATGTATACTAAAACAAGCGCAATTACAGTGGCGTAGAAAACATTGTGTACGGCCATGGGAACGTAAAAAAAAATTGTTGCAGAAGAGATTTGTTATTAAATTATCCGATAATTACTTTGTTGAATAATGTGGATCGAAGATTTACAGGATTTCAGTGAATATTTTCGGTAATATTTCAGACGGAAGCGTTTTCTATATCCGACCCGTTCCACTAAGGGTTTATTTTAGGATTAAAAGTTTGATCATAACTTCATTGTAATCATTTTCGAGAAGCACACTGTAACTTCTGTTCGGTAAAGTGCACAGCACCACAACTGCACTCAGTTAGTAAATGATCTCAACCAAAACCGGACCTGCGCGCGAACTGTCCTACGTTTATCCATTCAGTGCTACTAACGGACATTGAAGAATTCTCATTACCGCCGGAGTTTAAGAAGTGCACCTTGGTCTAGCTAAGTGGTCGTTAATCATCGGTAGAACTTCAATGTCAAATATTGAAACTTAGAAAGATTAAACAAGGGGTGGTGTCCTCTTCTACTATTGTTTAACTTTTATGTCTTGAAACTCCCTCATCCACCCGAAGCCCTTCCACTGATCTCATATGCCGATGATTGCTCGATGTTGGCGTCTGGCAGGATATTAATGACTTATGTTCGAAAGTAACCTGTCGTCTTGACCACCTTACCCACTTTTTCACTGCAATACAATTAAGACTACAATCAGCATAATCCTCGGCAACCCGCTTCACCAGCTGGATGAAACTGGAGTACAGGTTTGAACTCGATGTGAAAGTCTCGACAGGGAACCTTCTGTTGTCATCAGAGCATAACTTGCATAGCTAAGCATCTATGCTATGAGATAATACCTTACTAGTTCGAATTCAAATTAGAATTAGAATTATTACATGTGTGAATGTTTTCCTTGTTTGTTTATTACACATACACGCATGGACATATTTATATGTACTGAATGAATTAATAGAACAACTGTCGTATCGATTAAAATCAAAATTTCATTTCTATTGGTAACACACAAGTGGCAAGCGATAAGCTGAGGCAGTCGGCTAAGGAAAAAATATAATAAATAGAAATAAAGTGATTAGAACAAAAAGAGCATCAGTCATATATCAGGGCAAATTGCGTACATCTTAACATACATATGTATATAGTAATTATTATAGCTACATATGTACATACTACATATGTATATGCATATTTGGTTCTGAATAGATGGCTGCGTGAACCAATTTGAATTATCAATTCAATTCAGTTGCGTGGCCGTCTTCGGCGATCGAGGATCTTTACTTTAATAGGAAAAAAGTTGAAAAAAATTGAAAACAATTTTTAAATTTTAGAGTAAAATTAGAAAATGCAATAATAATAAAAAAATATTAGTAGAAATTAAAAAAAAATAATAATTTAATGAAAAATGAAGCTATTTCTTACGCTTTTAACGGTAACGTTAATTTTCGGGCCACAAAGGAATCTTGCTGCCAACTCAAAACGACAAATACAGTATGGTGGGTATTTCTGATCTGATCATATCGAAAATTTGGATTTGAAGTATATTTATTTAAATGATAGTAATATAATTAAATTATTTATAATTATATTTCAAATAAATACATAAATAAATGAAAAATGATGATTTAAAAAAAAATAAAATTTAATAAAATCAACTATGATAAAATAAATTAAAAAAAAAACAAAAAATATTATTTGAAATTTATTAAATTATATGAAAGTAAAATAATAAACACTTTGCCATATCCGATTTTTAAATATTTTTAATAAACTTAATAAATTTTTGGATTGTATTAATGATTCGAGATCTTTTTCAAATTTTATAATATATTAATACTTAATTTTTTCTACTTTCGGTTTTTGAATCAAGGCCAAATTAAAGATTTTAATTTAAAGAAAATTTAAAATTAAAATATGAAATTAAAAAAAAAAAATGAAAATAAATTAAAATATAGTGTGGATGGTATTTCGAAATATTCTATTTGAAATATAAAAATATAAAATAATAAACTCCCTATATTATTATAATTATTATTAAATCTAATGTTTGTCGAAATTGAAGATGGTGCAATTGCTGATAACCTCATTTTTGACACTATTTCCTCATAAACAGAAGGAGAACACGCAACTAGTGATGTGTTGTTTGATGTGTGTGTCTGAGTCGGTTTCGATTGTCGAATTTTTATATTATATTGAAATAAATAACTAAGCAAAATAATAAGAAAATTTAGCGTTTTTGAAAATAAACGTAAATAAATTGCATTTATGAATTTTTTTCATATTAGTAATATTTTATTATAAAGTTTGAGCCTTGGTATTACAATATATGTGAAACACTATGTACATCATTCATATGACCTATTCGCGAATTTTCCCAAGCTTCCATCCGTTTGATGGAAGTGTTCTTCAATTACAGGCCAAAAAAAGTCGGTTATTAAACCTGCATAAAGCTCCAAATTTCGCAATGATAACCACTGAAGCAATTTTCGACTGAGCTCTTCCTTTAATTCCTTCTAATCGTCTTGATCTTTGGATTCCATACACTGTTTTGTCAGTGGCTGCGACTTTCCTTCAAATAAACGATAGGTGGGAATAGACCTTTTGGGGATTGGTGAGTCGTTAAAGAAACTGGATATTTCCATTCAATAGTAAAGACATACTTCCCTCTATTTTATACGAACTTCTCGTTGCAATTCGTTTTCATCTAATGAGCACTAATAGTTTGCTCTATTTCTCTTCCGTCTGCTCATTTCGTTACTGAATTTTTACGATACCACAAGATCATTCCTAAAGCTATTTGTGAAATTCTCCTTAATATTCTTCCGCCAGAGCTGTATTGGAGAACTTGAGGTGTGTAGCAACGAACGCCATAAGGCTTAATGTATGGTAAGTCAATCGTGGGGAAACCGACCAAATATTAAACTCTATATACACCATTCTTGGAGGGAGTGGACTACACCACCACTGTTTTCTGTTTTTGAAAACACTTTTTCAACAAAAATCCCAGAGAGCAAGGAAATTGGCACAGATTTAGATAAAAAAAATGCCAAGTCATCTTCATTGACGGCAGGAAGGGCTGAGTAGTTCACTCATAACCACTGCAGTCGACATGAGCAAGGGACTTCCTGACCATTGTAGTGTCTTTCAAGCTGAACTAGTCGCATTAATGGCTACTCAACTCTACAATGGTAACTCAACCAAGCTCCCAATTAGTCTCTTCAATACAATACACCATCTGAAAGGTAGAGGAGTCGGTGGATCACTACCTCTGCAAATGTTCAGCCCTCAGTGCAGCTCGAAATTGTTCCCTCGGTAATTTTTCTTCGACTATCTCTGCGAATGATGTTCCGATAACATTTTTATTTATCCACTGACCTTCTGCCAGGCATTCCGGGTGCACAACACGAAAGTAATAAAAAAACCGACAATACTATCTTGACCTTTAAGCGCCATTCCAAAACCAGCCACAATGCAATCGCTACGTGATAATTAAGAGACTCTTTAATTATATTTATCATTACTTTGTAGAATACATAATTAAAGAACTGCATATTTCTCAAACAACAATTTTTTTCTATTTCATAATTCAAAGACAAATTCGACACGGTGTATGATCAGGATGATGAAGACGACTTCGCACCTGTGAGTCCGTGCAGCGTGCAACGGGCTGGCGATCCTGATCTCACCAATTATGATATAATCTCTTCGTATCACTTCGACGAGGCTTACCATCAATATCAGGGTGTGAAGCAAATAGTCGGATCAACGGGTTATCAGACGGCTTATCATTTTGAAGAGTATTCCAATATGACAATCGAATCGTCGCAAGCATTCCCCAAGGGTGTGCCGGATGCGTTCTCTTTCGAGTGTACATTTCGTGTACCGGAATTTGATCCGCCGAATGAATGGTTTCTTTTTGAAATCTCAAATTATAAATACGAGTCGCAAATGAGTGTTATTATGAATCCACTTTATAATGCGATCGAATTTTCACTACCAAAATATGATGGTTCACTACAGACAATCACTTACGAGGAGCTGGAGGTAATTTCCCAATGACTTTTATTTACACGTACATAAATTTGATTTCATTCATTGATTTCCTACATTCAATGCAGATATTCGATCATTCGTGGCATAAAGTAATGCTGGGCGTTACACAGGATGATGTGCGTCTGTGGGTCGACTGTAAACCTGTGCCTGATCGTAGTGGTAGCTTGCATACACCGTTGGATGTACGTAGTCCAATTGATTCAACCGAAGGTGCTTTCACAGTGGCGCGAGACTGTAAAACGAAAAGCACAGTGCCCGTAAGTGAATTTGTTTGATTGAGTATTGTGATTTAGTTGAGTGCGATAAATAAACTTAATACCGCCGACAGATTGATTTGCAATGGATGATCTTCAGTTGTGATGTTGATAAGCCTAATCGTGCCACCTGTGAAGATATACCACATTACGCAAAAGCGCCAAAAGGTATAATTGGAAGAGAACAATTTCCTACGCCACGTCCCGTTCCGTTACTGACGCCAACACCACCTCGCCCAGATCTAACCTTTCTGACGACTACTATCTACCCACCATCATTTCTGTCCTCCACACCTGTTGCATTGCAAGGACAAGAGTTACATGCTTGTCCTGAAGTATGCCCTAGAGGACCACCTGGCCCGCCTGGTCCACAGGGTCCGCCTGTAAGTTATAATAAAGTTGTAATAATTTAAACAAGTGCTCACTTCTTAAAATTATTTATTTTAAGGGACCAAGTGATTCAGCCGCTGCGGCCTATCCAAACGCCAACCAAGTAGACGGTAGTTTAAGTAAAGGTGAAAAAGGTGAGCCCGGACCAACTGGCGTTGGTCTACCTGGAGTACCAGGACGGCCAGGTCAGAAAGGCGAAATTGGTTGGAATGGTTTGCCGGGACAGAAAGGAGAGCCTGGTGCCACGGGACTGCCTGGACAACCAGGACCATTAGGTATTGCTGCATCCGAGGAGCGTATAAGGGAAATTGTAGAGCAAATTGCAATTAGTTTGCCTGGATTGAAAGGAGAAACTGGCTTACCGGGTATACCCGGTCAAGTTGGTCAGAAAGGAGAGCGTGGTATGCCGGGTTTGGACGGTGGTGTTGGCGAACGTGGTATTGTGGGTATACCTGGTGAAAAAGGTGAACTTGGCTTACACGGCATTATAGGAAGACCTGGGCCGCCAGGACCACCTGGACCACCCGGTGTGTCAGGCACTATAAATAGTGAAGTACGAAATATAGAAGAACGTGAAATAAGAGATATTTGTTTGGCTGTCGTACGAGGTTCGAGATATTATAATTAATCCTCAGCAATGCAAATACTTATTTAAGAAAACTATCTTCTTAGACTACATAAGTGAGATTTCTTCAACATTAGCGGGTCCACCGGGTCCGCCTGGTCCACGGGGTAGGGGACATCCTGGACCAGCTGGTCGCCCGGGTATACAAGGTAAAAAACGTTAATGATATCTAACATTTAAATATGCTTTGAGTATATAATGTGATATGTGAAAATTTTTTAGGCGATCCTGGTCCACAAGGGCCGCCTGGCGATCGTGGTTATGCTGGTTTACCTGGTTTGCCGGGATCACAGGGCGAGACTGGACCTAGAGGTCCGGAAGGTCCAAAAGGTGAACGAGGTGAAGATGGCGTTGGACGTCCTGGACCAATGGGTTTGACTGGTCCACAAGGACCTGAGGGCCATTGCGTTGATGGTTTGCCAGGCAGACCTGGCGAGCATGGTGCTGTTGGTGCACCAGGTTTACCAGGTGCACATGGTCCGCCGGGTCAACCGGGAGTTTGCCCTGATTGCTCTGCTTATCAAGCAGCCTACGCCTATCCAATAATGCTTGCTCAGCAACAACAAAATAATAAAGGACCGCCGAGCTATTACAATAAAGGGCCGGTGAATTATTACGATAAGGGATAAATTTGGTTAAATTTGTTTGTAATTTTTTGTTTGGAATAAATGACAATAATTGTACTTTTTTTGAAATAAAAGTTGCCGTATTTTTTAACGTTATCTAATTCTCATGTGGCAATAGCCTAGTGGTTAGCATTGCGTACTGCCGCTCGGTAGGCCAGCAGGATTCGAGTCTGGTATGATCAACATCCCTCGGCAGGGAATGTCAACCACTCCGTGTTTATTTCTGACATGAAATTAAGGATTCTCATAAAAGCCGTTCAGAGGCATGCTTAGTATAAACTGTAGGTCCCTCCATTTATGGGAAAACATCCAGACGTAAACCACAAATTGAAGGAGGAGCTCGACCGAAAGTCGCTACAGCGGTTACGAAACGCCAAATAGAACAATATCAGCCAAATGGCCGTCATGGCTATAGGTGGAAATGAACCTCATCAATCAAAATGATTTTTTGATGAAATTTCGGATCATTTTCATGCATTTCAAGGACCCAATCACTAAAGACAAGACGATTTGATGATCGGCCGGCTGGAGTTCTTGGCTAACTGAACTTTACAAGACTTAGAACCTATGTCTTTATGTAAAACACGCTGTAATGACGTTCCTTTTTTATTATAGACGTAGTTTTTACTCAAATGACAAAAAAAATATAGCTTCAAAAGTGACTTCTACCGGAATAGCAGGTTATTCAAAATAACACCTCTTATCAGAAAATCCTTTATATACATTTATCAATTAAAAATAGCTAAATTGTATTGCTTTTATTATGCAATTCAGGTATTCCGGGTTTGCTATATTATAAAATAATATACATATATAATATTAACATTCAGACCGGACAAGCAAGCGAAGCATATGGGTCAGGAAGCGAACGAGGGCAAGACAAAAATCTTCTATCATCAAAGAAACAGTCATCACACTCGCAACTCTGCTTCCACGTCACTTTTTACAGTCTTATCTTTAAGTCGTAGATAACTACGTCTATCTTGGAACCAGTATTAATACCAACACCAATGTCAGCCTGGAAATCAAACGCAGAATCCCTCTTGCCAACAGGTGCTACTTTGGACGGAGTAGGCAAAGTCTTCGAGAAAAGCTATTGCGTAAGATTTTTGGTAAGCCAAAGCCGATAGAACCATGAGAGCCTTTCGAGAGATACCACGACTTTGACATAGTTCAGCCAATCAAGAGACAGCGGCTATGTTGGCTACATCGTGTGGTGCTGCCTAGGTCTTGTGCTGGGGATAGATAACAATGTTCCAGCTTTGAAAGTTTTCGATGCAGTACTTACCCGCCGGTGGAAGCAGAGGAAGAGGAATGACCAAAGGTGGAGGAGGACTTGGCTTTACTTGGTATTTCCAATTGGCGCCAAACAGCGAAAAGAAGGTGCTGATGTTAACTCAGCTATAATCGCGTAAGCATTATCTATGCCATTAAAGACAGAAGAAGAATCTAATACATGCAAACTGTAAAATTTACAGCTGTTTTATCAATTGTTTTTATTTTCTTCTTTACAGATATTTATACCACCTTTGACTTCTCGCTTTCACTTTCATTTTTTAATGTATTTAAATATTTAATTTTTTTTTTAGTTCAGACTCCGGCAGTTCTAAAATTGCATAATTAGCATTCGAGAGTTGACACAATTAACAAAGTTTTGACAATTTCTATAAAAAGGCGAAAATAGCAACTGCGGCATTTAGTTTTAAATAAAACTTCGCAAAGATGAAGTCGAGGACACACATTAATGGTAGTTAAACAGAATAAAAATAAATAAATAAAAAAAGAATAACCACCAAATTGTTTTTTGTTGTAACTAAAATATTATATTTATGATTTACAGTTCTTTTACTGCTTAACATTTGCATCACTTTGACAACTGCACTGCCTTATCGACATTTGGTCACTTTCGAGCCTGAAATATCGTACGGACCACAAGAAACTGTCGTTGCTACACAATTGCATGTTTCACCCAGAGCTGATGGTACCGGCGATTACTTGCTGAAAGAAGTGCCTTTAACCTCACGTAATTTAAATAAAGAAATTATGGCCATAGAAGGAAAACTCAATGAAAAGGAAAAAATGCCACAAAATGTGGAGTCAGTGACCGAAATAAAGATGCCAGTGGTAGCAGCAGCGCCAGAAGGGACAGAAGTAGAAGAAGTACTAAAGACTATTAGAGATGGTGATGAGTTAGTTAAAAATAATGAAAATATTGATGAGAGTTCAAAAAGTGTTGACAGTGTTGTGGTGCGTGTGTGGAGAAAAAAATTAAAATCAATTTTTTAATTTACTTTTTATCACTATTTTTTTCAGATTGAACCACAAAAGCATAAATCTTCTCCTACAGATAATGGTGATCCAATATATATAACAATACCAATATATGTAAGTTCAACACCTGGATTGCCATTGACGCTGTCAGTTGGAAATCAGGATATTCAGCTAACAGCAAATCGAAAAAGTATCACAGGTAGAAGAGTCTCACTGCAGAGAGAACAGTCACCAACTTCGCTATATAATAAATTACTAGAGAAATGAATAAAGGAAAATAAATAGAAGATGGAAATATGTGTTTGGAAATTAAAAATTATTTTTTATTTTTTTTTTAAGCTCGTAAAGAAAGAAAGTTAAGATTTTAGTTAGGAAATAAGACTAACCATTGCACTACAAAAAGAACTGATTTTCTTCTCAGCATTAGAATTTCCGCTTACTCGGAATTACATTTTGTTCGCTTACGGCATTTTCACGGCTTCTTAAATACGTTGTTCGCTCTCTCAATCGTAATTTGCACTCCAAATACAAGCCGAATCACTTAATTTGTCACACAAATACGTGAAAGCGAATTACGCCTGAAGTGGGTAATTCATATTCAAATATCATAAATCGTGTTCTTCCATAATTTTTAACGGAAATTGATCGAAATCAGCTGATAAATCAAAACAAAAAACACTGACTTTTATTTGAAGCAAAATATTATTTATAGGTATATGTATGTATTGAAATATGGAAAAATTATATTATATATTATAAATTATATAAGAAATATAATAAATAGAATTAAAGAGATTAAAACAGAAAGAGCATCAGTCATATATCAGGGCAAATTGCGTACATCTTAACATACATATAGGTATAGTAATTATTATAGCTACATACATATGTACATACTACATATGTATGTATATGTATGCATATTTGGCTCTGAATCGATGGCTGCGTGAACCAATTTAAATTATTCAATTCAATTAATTCAATTCAGTTGCGTGGCCGTCTTCGGCGATCGAGGATCTTTACTTTAATACGAAAAAAGTTGAAAAAAATTGGAAAAAAATTTTAAATTCTAGAGGAAAATTAGAAAGTGAAATAATAAAAAAAAATATTAGTAGAAATTAAAAAAATAATAATTTAATAAAAAATGAAGTTATTTCTTACGCTTTTAACGGTGACGTTAATTTTCGGGCCACAAACGAATCTTGCTGCCAACTCAAAACGTGGTGGGTATTTTTGATTTGATCATATTGAAAATTTGGATTTGAAGTATATTTATTTAAATGATAGTAAGATAAATAAATTGAAAAGCAATACTCTCTTCATAAAGCACGAAATATCGTTGATTTTTAACAATTGCCAAAAATGTAAAAAATCTAAAAAAAGAATTGATTTTAAAATAATTAATACAAATTAAAAAGTGATAAAAGCCGTTAGCCTCTGCTGCTAGTTGCCTTAACCTTGCAATGTAATTATTTATAATAATATTTCAAATAAATACATAAATAAATGAAAAGTGATAAATTTAAAAAAAAAAATAAAATAAAATAAAATTTACTATGATAAAATAAATTTAAAAAAAATATATTATTTGAAATTTATTAAATTATATGAAAATAAAATAATAAATACTTTGCTATATTCGGTTTTTAAATATTTTTAATAAATTTAATATTTTTTTTAATATTTTAATGGTTCGAGATCTTTTTCAAATTTTATAATATATAGATTTTTAATTTTTTTTATTTTCGATTTTTGAGTCAAGGCCAAAATTAAAGATTTTAATTTAATGAAAATTTAAAATTAAAATATTTAATTGAAAAAAAAAAATGGAAATAAAGTAAAATATAGTGTGGATGGTATTACGAAATATTCTATATGAAATATAAAAATATAAAATAACAAACTGCTTGGTCTTTATATTATTATAATTATTATTAAATGTAATGTTTCTCGGAATTGAAGATGGTGAAATTGCTGATAACCTCTTTTTTGACACCATTTCTCAGAAGGAGAACGCGCAACTAGTGATTTATAGTTTGATGTGTGTGTCTGAGTCGATTTCGATTGCCGAATTTTTTTTATTATATTGTAATAAATAACTTAACAAAATAATAAGAAAATTTAGCGTTTTTGAAAATAAACGTAAATAAATTGCATTTAAGATATTTTTTTTTAATATAATTCCTATTTTATTAGGTAAAGTAAGAATTTCGT
The DNA here is from genome assembly GCA_037013455.1 of Ceratitis rosa. Lineage (NCBI taxonomy): Eukaryota > Metazoa > Arthropoda > Insecta > Diptera > Tephritidae > Ceratitis > Ceratitis rosa. The sequence goes on along the minus strand of JAWMAG010000401.1, from coordinate 54,361 downwards.
TCGGTTTTTATCTATGAGATGGCGTTATTGTCCATAGTACTAGTGTTACGTAGCGCATCATGTCATACTATTCGGCGCTGAAAACGTGTTTATTCGCGCTAAAAGTTTGTCTTTGACAGTTTTTCGATTGATTGACTCAGCACGTTGTGAGCCCTCGTCAAAGATGGACACCAGCAAAGAGAAAATTCGCTAAATTTTAAAATTTTTCTTTGATCAAGGTTGATATCACCGAGAAGAGAGATTACGCGACCGGTAAATTTCTCTCCCAATATAGCCATATTCGCTCACGTCTTGTGGCATGTGGCACCATCTTGTTAAAACCACATATTGTTCAAGAAGTGTTCTTCAAAGCCAGCAGTCGGAAGGAGCAAGGAGAATAAGGCGTATGGTGTAAGGTAGTTTTTGACCGTTACAGCTAGTTTTAGCGATAACGCTTCACATCAAAGTATTCGCCTGCTTTTAGCAGCGTTCACCCATCGTCAAATCTATTGGTTTGGCCGGGACGCTCTTTATTTTCGGTAATCGCTTCCAAGAACACTGTCTGTATTAGGTGGACGAAGAAGTACCCATGCACAGTCGATAGATTTAAATTCTGCTGTCTTAATAACCCCAATTCACTGAGAGGTATCATCCCATCCGATAGCCTACAGTTTAGCAACGAAATCTTAATAATGTCAGATCAAGAAACGATGTCGGGGACATAAATAGCATTCGGTCGCTCTGAATGAACTTTACCTACAACAAAACTTCCGCAGGTACGAGACTAAGAAGGAAAATTTGCGCATATCAGAACAGTGTTTTAAAGACTAGGGTAGAATCTGTCCCATTTACGAAGCTCTTCAAAAGGAATAGCAATAATTTCGGGCAGAAATATCTGCTGAGAAGTTATTGGTAAAACCAAGCCTTAAGGCTTCTCAGGTATGGTATATCAAGAGCGCGACAGAAGAGGCTTTGGAAATTAAGTGGACTACATTCAATAAGTCTCACACAGCCATCAAAATCACAACCTGATAGATTGATATGTAGCTCATCGAGATTAAATAAAAAACTTCCGGTACTCTCTACCAATGACTAATATGGGGGTTCTTCAACCTTAATCAGTTACCAATGAAGAGCTCGATGCATCTTTAAACCTATTCAACACAGTCTGGTTCGTACTCGTCGCTGAAGTTCATTTCCAAAGTCTCTTCGTAGTTAAGCTCGGCGGTAGGGTTGGTATTGTAGGAAAGTATCAACTATTTCTGTTCAATCTGTTCATTTTATTACTGAAACTCAGCGATGCCACAAGATAACCACTGAAGCAATTTTCGACCGAGCTCTTCCTTTAATTCCTTCTAATCGTCTTGATTCTTCGATTTCATACACTGTTTAGTCAGTACCTGCGACTTTCGATCAAATAAACAGAAGAAGACCTTTTCGGAGATTGGTGAGTCGTTACAGAAATGCTTCTTCTGTATCTACCAGATAAAATTCTTAAACTTCCTTTTTATCGGAACTTAATGCCTACCACTCAGAGTTTCTACCCTTTGGAGTAGAGTTCCAAGATTCTGAATATATCACAAGATAATTACTGAACCATAGTCATGATCATAAAAATCGGACACCGTATGATGGGGACTCTTGGCAAGAGGTTGAGTTACTTCTCTAATGCCTTCCGCCGCAGCTGCAGAGGCATATACCTACGAAGAGGAGTCGATGGATCATTGCCTCCACCAACGCCCAGTCCCTAGTGCAGCTCCAAATTGTTTACTCGATAATTTTTACTTCGAATTCCTTGCAGAAATTGCTACAGCAAGCCTGAACAATCTCTGCGAATGATGTTCCGATAACATTTTTATTTATCCTCTGACCTTTTGGCAAGCATTCCGGGTGCACAACACGAAAGTACTCCTCCGTGAGTGAGTTTTCTTAAAGTCTTCGATCGACATATTCTAAAGGCGAGCGCAGAAACTCCTTAATTAAAATAAGCTATAGATTATTAAGAGACTCTTTAATTATTTTTATCATTACATTGTAGAATACATAATTAAAGAACTGCAAATTTCTTACACAACAATTTTTTTCTATTTCATAATTCAAAGACAAATTGGACACGGTGTATGATCAGGACGATGAAAACAACTTCGAACCCGCCTTTGATGGTGTTATTGTGGGTGTACCTGGTGAACATGAAATGAGAAATATTTGTTTGGATGTCGTACGAGGTTCGAGATATTTTAATTAATCCTCAGCAATGCAAAAACTTATTTAAGAAAACTATCTTCTTAGATTACATAAGTGAGATTTCGTCAACATTAATGGGTCCACCGGGTCCGCTAGATATTAAGCATTTAAATATGCTTTGAGTATACACATATAATGTGATATATATACATCTTTTAGGCGATTCTGGTCCACAAGGGCCGCCTGGCGATCGTGGTTATGCTGGTTTGCCGGGATCAAAGGGCGAGACTGGACCTAGAGGTCCGGAAGGTCCAAAAGGTGAACGAGGTGAAGATGGCGTGGGACGTCCTGGACCAATGGGTTTGACTGGTGCACAGGGACCTAAGGGCCATTGCGTTGATGGTTTGCCAGGCAGACCTGGAGAGCATGGTGCAGTTGGTGCACCAGGTTTACCAGGTCCACTTGGTCTACCGGGTCCAAAAGGTGAACGAGGTAAAGATGGCGTTGGACGTCCTGGACCAAAGGGTTTGACTGGTGCACAAGGACCTGAGGGCCATTGCGTTGATGGTTTGCCAGGCAGACCTGGAGAGCATGGTGCAGTTGGTGCACCAGGTTTACCAGGTCCACTTGGTCTACCGGGTCCAAAAGGTGAACGAGGTGAAGATGGCGTTGGACTTCCTGGACCAATGGGTTTCCCTGGTCCACAGGGACCTGTGGGCTATTGCTTTGGTTTGCCAGGTCCTGTTGGTGCACCAGGTCCTTCTGGTCCACCAGGTCCTTGTGGTTGCTCTGATTACTCGATGTATGGTTAAATTTGTTTGTAATTTTTTGTTTGGAATAAATGATAATATTTGCACTTTTTTGAAATAAAAGTTGCCGTATTTTTTAACGATATTTAATTCTTAGATCGCAATAGCTGAGTGGTTAGCATTGTCTTGGTACGACCAACTTCCAAAAGTTATAAAAAATTAATTGAAATAAAAAATTAAATTAAATTTTCTAATTGCGGTCGGCACTGGGCAGGGAATGTCAACCCCTACGAATGTTTTTCTGACATCAAATTAAGGATTCTCATAAAAAACCATTAGCCGTTCGGAGACATGCTTAGTATAAACTATAGGTCCTTCCATTTGCTGAGAAAACATCCAGACGTAAACCACAAATTGAAGGAGGAGCTCGGCCGAAAGGCGCTACAGCGGTTACGAAACGCCAAATAGAACAATATCAGCCAAATGGCCGTCATGGCTATAGGTGGAAATGAACCTCATCAATCAAAATGATTTTTTGATGAAATTTCGGATTATTTTCATGCATTTCAAAGACCCAATCAGCAAAGATAAGACGATTTGATGATCGGCCGGCTTGAGTTCTTGTGTTAACTGATCTTTATGATCCTTAGGACCCAAGTCTTTATGCAAAATACATTGTAATGACGTTAGTGGAATGCCCAATTCCAGAGAACGAACGAGGAATGCACAAACCTGGGTTTTCGAACCGTCTCTGTCAGGTTTTCACCATTTCTATAATAATTTTTAATAATTTTCATGCGTTCCTGAAGCGTGTATCGTTCCATTTTTAATATTGGCGTAGTTTTTACTCAAATGTCAAAAAATTATAGCTTCAAAAGTGACTTCTACCGAAATAGCAGGTTATTCAAAATAACACCTCTTATTGGAAAACCCTTTTCGAGATACACCACGACTTTGACAAAGTTCAGCGAATCAAGAGACAGCGGCTACGTTGGCTACCTCTTGTGGTGCTGCCTAGGTCTTGTGGTGCGGATGGATAACAATGCTCCAGGTTTGAAAGTTATCGGTGGAAGCAGAGGAAGAGGAAGAACTCCACACCGTTGGAATGACCAAAGTTGGAGGGGGACTTGGCTTTACTTGGTATTTGCAATTGGCGCCAAACAGCGAAAAGAAGGTGCTGATGTTAACTCAGCTATAATCACGTAAGCATTATCTATGCCATTAAAGACAGAAGAAGAATCTAATACATGCAAACTGTAAAATTTACAGCTGTTTTATCAATTGTTTTTATTTTCTTCTTTACAGCCAGCAGCGACAGAAGGGGCAGAAGGACAAGAAGTACTAAAGACTATTCGAGATTGTGATGAGTTAGTTAAAAATAATGAAAGTATTGATGAGAGTCCAAAAAGTGTTGACAGTGTTGTGGTGCGTGTGTGGAGTTAAAAAATTAAAATCCATTTTTTAATTTACTTTTTGTTATTATTTTTTTCTTCAGATTAAACCACAAAAGCATAACTATTCTCCTACAGATAACGGTGATCCAATATATATAACAATACCAATATATGTAAATTCAACACCTGGATTGCCATTGACGTTGTCAGTTGGAAGTCAGGATATTCAGCTAACAGCAAATCGAAAAAGTATCACAGGTAGAAGAGTCTCACTGCAGAGAGAACAGTCACCAACTTCGCTATATAATAAATTACTTGAGAAATGAATAAAGGCAAATAAATAGAAAATGGAAATATGTGTTTGGAAATTAAAAATTATTTTTTATTTTTTTTTTTAAGCTCGTAAAGAAAGAAAGTTAAGATTTTAGTTAGGAAATAAGACTAAACATTGTACTACAAAAAGAACGGATTTTCTTCTTAGAATTAGAATTTCCGCTTACTCGGAATTACATTTTGTTCGCTTACGGCATTTCCACGGCTTCTTAAATACCTTGTTCGCTCCCTCAATCGTAATTTGCACTCTAAATACAAGCCGAATCACTGAATTACGCCTGAAGTGGGTAATTTATATTCAAATATCATAAATCGTGTTCTTCCATAATTTTTAACGGAAATTGATCGAAATCAGCTGATAAAGCAAAACAAAAAAGATGAAAGCCATAAAAAAATTCCTTAAACTCTGGCTTTTATTTGAAGCAAAATATTATTTATATATGTATTGAAATATGGAAAAATTAGAAAATATTTAAATACAAATTGATTAATTTTTTCCAATTCTTTAAATCACTTCTTTAAAAAAATCTCAAATAAATTCAGCATTTTCATCTTGAGCTTTACTAGTATTTACCGGAAGCCAACGTTTTTGAGCTCTACTAACTTTTTTTTTGTAATAATTCAGTACTAAAAATCTACCATTTTCCCACCATTTTCAAATGAAACATAAAAAGCATACCAGCGAAACAGAGCACTGTCAAATTTGCAGGCCGTTTGAATGGTGTAATTTAAAAGACGAACAGTGTAATTCACGATGCCGTGGGAATGCTATATAAGAGCTATACTCTACTCACTCATGTTCTGTCTACAGTGTTGTTGCATAATCAGTTAGTCTTTAGTTTAAAAATCGGTATTTGTAACCGTTCATGGTCATGTGTTCAAGTTCTAAGTTGGAATCATATCTGAAATCAAGTTATTGTAAACCTATCATATTTGTAAGAATAATAATTATTGTAAACACATTATAAGGGCATTTGTTATCGATATTGATTCACAGCATACATTTCCTTGTATATTAATTCTGAGTTTTTACGTATTGAATAGCATACATTTCCTGATATGTAAATGTAATATCAAAAACTATACCACTTATTCAATATACTTGAAATGCAGAAGGTCCTAATTGAATTTATTAGTTTAAATTGTATCACTTTTATTCGGAACACATTTATTATTATAGAAAAGTGTGTGGGTATTTTTTTAATATGTGGAAATGTAAACCAAAGGTTCGGAAGTGGATTTAAATTGAAGGCCATTACTTTTAACTCTAAAATAACTCGGAAATGTTTGTATTGCCCCTGATATATTCATATAGTTATACGGATGCCTTTTCAGAGCGTTAAGACATGTTTCTTTTACAATGAGTTTGTGTTGTGGAAAATGATCATAAGAATTATGAGTTGGGAAACTTTGTGGGCTTTTCGTGGTGAAGCATACTTATCGAAAGATGGCCCTGGGGGTATTATCGCGGAAGGTACAACATACGACCAATGACTATTTCTATGGAAGTTGCGAATATAACAACAACAAGAATTACTTCGGCAGTTGGCTATCGTAAATACTTTTTGCTGCTTTGTGAAAGGTTAGGCCAACGTTTTCTACCTGGGAATTTTGAGAAATTAATCAACTTAAAACTGTTCTTTTGTTGCAAGAAATATTCAAAAACTCGAAATTTTCAAATAAAAATTTGAACAGTTCGGTAATCAAACTCCCGCTTATCTAAAGCTTTCATATGAACTTAAAATGGCTTGTACCATTTTTTGGTTTAAATAGTTTTTATAAATTAAAGTTTTATTCTTATAAATTTCTCTATTAAATATTTTCTTTTCAACGCACGTCCTTCATCCTCATCATATTCATCTTCCTCCTCCTCTTCCTCGTCATTTTCATTATTTTCTCCATCTTCTGCTTCCGCTCCAGCACCGGCTTTTGTATCGTTTAATGCCGCTTCCAGTTCCTCTTCTGCTTCTTCTTCCTCATTCTCCTCCTCATCATAATCATAGTCAACTTGTCTATAATTTTGACGTTTACGTGCTCTTAACTCAGTTGAGCTCACATGAAATTTTTGTGTTGAGCCTTCAATACTAGCTGAACTTCCGAGTTGTGGTAGCCAAGTGATCCAAATAAAGACTGAAAAAAGATGTGGAAATTGAAATAAGGAAAGTGAAAAGTTTACATAAATATACATATATTAATTAAAAATTTCTTATAACCAACCCAAACAAATGCAGGTTACCGTTGTCACTTGCAGCAAATGCATTGCTACACAGTTTCTTCCATTTGCAGCCACTACAGTGTCATCGGCGTCTATTTATACAACACTTGGATCTATGCATTACGTAATTACGTATTGTTATGAATGCAATAGATTTCAAATTTTCATAGCTGCACACAGAACAAGTTCACAATTGCCTAACAAATACGTTATAATTTGGTTTTTGTTTTGTTTTTTTTTTTTTTAGTGGAGAAAGTGAAGGAAAGTGATATATGAGTGGTTTCTTTTAGCTCAGCCTTTGTTTATAGCGCAAAGGCAGCAATTAGATATCTTGTGGTAAAGGTACTCGGCAATTGATATGAAAAGAGAAGTCTATGTACATTTGAGCAAAACTTAAGAAGTTAGAAAGAGCCCTAGGAATCATATTCAAAGATGAACTTTAGCAGAGAATCGGTGTTTATGTTAGAAAGCTTCATTATGTTCTGATCCGATGATACGTGATCCTACTCGTATAGTCAGGTTCCTTTCTGATTCGATGAGACGTGACCTCATTCATATAAAATATATAATTGGTGCTTTTTAGCCGTTAAAGCGATTTTCCAACAAATGGAGAGACCTACAGTTTATTCCAATTCACCTCCGAACGGCTGATGGTTTTTTATGAGGAGCTTTTATTTTATGTCAGAAATACACTAGGAGGGGTTGACATTTCCTGCCGAGGGGCGACCGTAATTAGAATATTTAATTACATTTTTTTATATAAATGAATTTTCTATAACTTATGGATGTTGGTCGTACCAGGATTTGAACCCGAGCCTTCCGAATGGCACTACACAATGCTAACCACTCATTAACCGCCGCCAGCAAAAACTAGTTAGACTACACTAATCGCGTTTTTCCCTAATCTACCGAACTCGACGTTCCGGAAACTGGTAAGGCGACTAATATATTGGTCAAATATTTACACTCTTTTACTCGACCTGTATGGTACCGTTGAGGATGGAGAGCTTTTCCGAACTCCTTATGCGACAGTTTTACCGTATTGACGTAGCTATCTAAGTGGAAATGGGCCTCATCAGTCAAGATGATTTTTCGATGAATGAAATGAGTTGGCTGTATGATTCTGCAAGTAGTGTACACATTTGGGTGGAGTATCAAGAAGTTTTTCGCATAGAGCTGACGGATGGTCTAGTCCGTACTTCACACATCTAAATGGTTTTTTACAATACCGTTTGGTATGTCCAAACTCCTGACAACGATGACATTGCACTAAATCATTAAATTTTCGAGGTGGCTCAATTTTGATTACTGCATTACATAAACGATTGATATCAAACAAACTTTTGTTGTTTGTTGATGGCTCAAAATCAACAAAAAACACTGACATGGGCAATTTTGTTGCTTTACTTTTTGCGTTTGATGTCGATTGTTGGTGTAGAATAAAGAATGTTTTTAATGACAATTTTGTATGGTTTATCTTCCTTTATCTGATAAGTGTGGAAAACAAAGTTTTTATCGTCTAAAAATGCCACTAGTTTCCTGTAAGAATCGCTGTTAATAGGCATCACTGGGGCTTGCCCATCTCTGCCTGATTTGTATGTAAAGTTTTCTCTACCAATTAAAGCTGAGAAACTGGTGATCATTTTATTTATGTCATTTAACATCTGGTATGAAGATCGAAGCAGCCGCTGATTCTTGTTCAATTCTATTATTGTTCGAATTAGAGATGTCGTCTTGTTCGCTCGTGTCTAGGGCAGAGAAGCGGTTTGACGTATTTGGTATATTATTTGATTTTTGTTGTTTTTTCTGTAGAATTGGAGACTCAGTATTTTGCGGCTTAAGTGCTTTCTGTTGGTAAGTGTTTTGTTAGCCTCCGCTGTCATCACACATACCTATCGTGCGGTCCTCGTAACCCATAAGGTTGAGATTTGCTTTTACTTGTTTTTTTTTTTTCGTTTTTGGTTCACACGATTATTTGTTTACAAAAATGTAAATTCGATTATAATGCAGCGAGTGCGGTCAAATTCATATCAATCACTACATATGTATCTATATGCATATTTGGCTGCGTTAACCAATTTGAATTATCAATTCAATTCAGTTGCATGGCCGTCTTCGGCGATCGACGATCTTTACTTTAATACGAAAAAAGTTGAAAAAAATTGGAAAAAAATTTTAAATTCTAGAGGAAAATTAGAAAGTGAAATAATAAAAAAAAATATTAGTAGAAATTAAAAAAATAATAATTTAATAAAAAATGAAGTTATTTCTTACGCTTTTAACGGTGACGTTAATTTTCGGGCCACAAACGAATTTTGCTGCCATCTCAAAACGTGGTGGGTATTTTTGATTTGATCATATTGAAAATTTGGATTTGAAGTATATTTATTTAAATGATAGTAAGATAAATAAATTGAAAAGCAATACTCTCTTCATAAAGCACGAAATATCGTTGATTATTAACAATTGCCAAAAATGTAAAAAATCTAAAAAAAAATTGATTTTAAAATAATTAATACAAATTAAAAAGTGATAAAGGCCGTTAGCCTCCATTGCTATTTGCCTTAACCTTGTTATGTAATTATTTATAATAATACTTCAAATAAATACATAAATAAATGAAAAGTGATAAATTAGAAAAAAAATAAAATAAAATAAGATTTTCTATGATAAAATAAATTTAAAAAAAATATATGATTTGAAATTTATTAAATTATATGAAAATAAAATAATAAATACTTTGCCATATCCGGTTTTTAAATATTTTTAATAAATTTAATATTTTTTTTTAATATTTTAATGGTTCGAGATCTTTTTCAAATTTTATAATATATAAATTTTTAATTTTTTTTAATTGAAAAAAATGGAAATAAAGTAAAATTTATTATTATTTTTTTTTTTCATATAATTCCTATTTTATTAGGTAAAGTAAGAATTTCGTTCGGTTTTTATATATGAGATGGCGTTATTGTCCATGGTATTAGTGTTACGTATCGCATCATATCATACTATTCGGCGCTGAAAACGTGTTTATTCGCGCTAAAAGTTTGTCTTTGACAGTTTTTCGATTGATTGACTCAGCACGTTGTGAGCCCTAGTCAAAGATGGACACCAGCAAAGAGAAAATTCGCAAAATTTTACAATTTTTCTTTGATCATGGTAAATTTCTCTCCCAATAAGAGGCTTTGGAAATTAAGTGGACTACATTCAATAAGTCTCACACAGCCATCAAAATCACAACCTGATAGATTGATATGTAGCTCATCGAGATTAAATAAAAAACTTCCGGTACTCTCTACCAATGACTAATATGGGGGTTCTTCAACCTTAATCAGTTACCAATGAAGAGCTCGATGCATCTTTAAACCTATTCAACACAGTCTGGTTCGTACTCGTCGCTGAAGTTCATTTCCAAAGTCTCTTCGTAGTTAAGCTCGGCGCTAGGGTTGGTATTGTAGGAAAGTATAAACTATTTCTGTTCAATCTGTTCGTTTTATTACTGGAACTCAGCGATGCCACAAGATAACCACTGAAGCAATTTTCGACCGAGCTCTTCCTTTAATTCCTTCTAATCGTCTTGATTCTTCGATTTCATACACTGTTTAGTCAGTACCTGTGACTTTCGATCAAATAAACAGAAGAAGACCTTTTCGGAGATTGGTGAGTCGTTACAGAAATGCTTCTTCTGTATCTACCAGATAAAATTCTTAAACTTCCTTTTTATCGGAACTTAATGCCTACCACTCAGAGTTTCTACCCTTTGGAGTAGAGTTCCAAGATTCTGAATATATCACAAGATAATTACTGAACCATAGTCATGATCATAAAAATCGGACACCGTATGATGGGGACTCTTGGCAAGAGGTTGAGTTACTTCTCTAATGCCTTCCGCCGCAGCTGCAGAGGCATATACCTACGAAGAGGAGTCGATGGATCATTGCCTCCACCAACGCCCAGTCCCTAGTGCAGCTCCAAATTGTTTACTCGATAATTTTTACTTCGAATTCCTTGCAGAAATTGCTACAGCAAGCCTGAACAATCTCTGCGAATGATGTTCCGATAACATTTTTATTTATCCTCTGACCTTTTGGCAAGCATTCCGGGTGCACAACACGAAAGTACTCCTCCGTGAGTGAGTTTTCTTAAAGTCTTCGATCGACATATTCTAAAGGCGAGCGCAGAAACTCCTTAATTAAAATAAGCTACAGATAATTAAGAGACTCTTTAATTATTTTTATCATTACTTTGTAGAATACATAATTAAAGAACTGCAAATTTCTTACACAACAATTTTTTTCTATTTCATGATTCAAAGACAAATTCGACACGGTGTATGATCAGGATGATGAAGGCAACTTCGCACCGGGCTTTGATGGAGCTGTAGGCGCACGTGGTATTGCGGGTGTACCAGGTGAAAAAGGTGAAATTGGGCTACGCGGCATTATAGGAAGACCTGGGCTGCCAAGACCACCTGGACCACCCTGTCTGTCAGTCACCATAAATAGTAAAGTACGAAATATAGAAGAACATGAAATAAAAGATATTTGTTTGGCTGTCGTACGAGGTTCGAGATATTTTAATTAATCCTCATCAATGCAAAAACTTATTAAAGAAAACTATCTTATTAGATTACATAAGTGAGATTTCGTCAACATTAATGGGTCCACGGGGTCCGCCTGGACATCCTGGACCAGCTGGTCGTCCGGGTATACAAGTTGGTCAGAAAGGAGAGCGTGATATGCCGGGCTTTGATGGTGCTGTAGGCGCACGTGGTATTGTGGGTGTACCTGGCGAAAAAGATGAAATTGGCTTACGCGGCATTATAGGAAGACCTGGGCTGCCAAGACCACCTGGACCACCCTGTCTGTCAGTCACCATAAATAGTAAAGTACGAAATATATGTGTAGAAGAACATGAAATAAGAGATATTTGTTTGGCTGTCGTACGAGGTTCGAGATATTTTAATTAACCCTCAGCAATGCGAAAACTTATTTAAGAAAACTATCTTCTTAGATTACATAAGTGAGATTTCGTCAACATTAACGGGTCCACCGGGTCCACCGGGTCCGCCTGGACATCCTGGACCAGCTGGTCGTCCGGGTATGCAAGGTAAACAACGTTAACGATATCAAGCATTTAAATATGCATTGAGTAAATAATATGATATATGAACATTTTTTAGGCGATTCTGGTCCACAAGGGCCGCCTGGCGATCGTGGTTATGCTGGTTTACCTGGTTTGCCGGGATCACAGGGCGAGACTGGATCTAGAGGTCCGGAAGGTCCAAAAGGTGACCGAGGTGAAGATGGCGTTGGACGTCCTGGACCAAAGGGTTTGACTGGTGCACAGGGACCTGAGGGCCATTGCGTTGATGGTTTGCCAGGTAGACCTGGAGAGCATGGTCCTGTTGGTGCACCAGGTTCACCAGGTTCACGAGGTCATCGTGGTCCACCGGGTGAACCGGGATTTTGCCATTATTACTACACCAGTACATATGGTTAAATTTGTTTGTAATTTTTTGTTTGGAATAAATGATAATATTTGCACTTTTTTGAAATAAAAGTCAACCCCTACGAATGTTTTTCTGACATCAAATTAAGGATTCTCATAAAAAACCATTAGCCGTTCGGAGACATGCTTTGTATGAACTATAGGTCCTTCCATTTGCTGAGAAAAAATCCAGACGTAAACCACAAATTGAAGGAGGAGCTCGGCCGAAAGTCGCTACAGCGGTTACGAAACGCCAAATAGAACAATATCAGCCAAATGGCCGTCATGGCTATAGGTGGAAATGAACCTCATCAATCAAAATAATTTTTCGATGAAATTCCAGATCATTTTCATGCATTTCAAAGACCCAATCAGCAAAAATAAGACGATTTGATGATCGGCCGGCTTGAGTTCTTGTGTTAACTGATCTTTATGATCCTTAGGACCCAAGTCTTTATGCAAAATACATTGTAATGACGTTAGTGGAATGCCCAATTCCAGAGAACCAACGAGGAATGCACAAACCTGGGTTTTCGAACCGTCTCTGTCAGGTTTTCACCATTTCTATAATAATTTTTAATAATTTTCATGCGTTCCTGAAGCGTGTATCGTTCCATTTTTAATATTGGCGTAGTTTTTACTCAAATGTCAAAAAATTATAGCTTCAAAAGTGACTTCTACCGAAATAGCAGAGTTCAGCGAATCAAGAGACAGACAGCGGCTACGTTGGCTACCTCTTGTGGTGCTGCCTAGGTCTTGTGGTGCGGATGGATAACAATGCTCCAGCTTTGAAAGTTATCGGTGGAAGCAGAGGAAGAGGAAGAACTCCACACTATTGGAATGACCAAAGGTGGAGGAGGACTTGACTTTACTTGGTATTTCCAATTGGCGCCAAACAGCGAAAAGAAGGTGCTGATGTTAACTCAGCTATAATCGCGTAAGCATTATCTATGCCATTAAAAACAGAAGAAGAATCTAATATATGCAAACTGTAAAATTTACAGCTGTTTTATCAATTGTTTTTATTTTCTTCTTTACAGCCAGTGGTAGCAGCAGCGACAGAAGGGGCAGAAGGACAAGAAGTACTAAAGACTATTCGAGATTGTGATGAGTTAGTTAAAAATAATGAAAGTATTGATGAGATTTCAAAAAGTGTTGACAGTGTTGTGGTGCGTGTGTGGAGTTAAAAAATTAAAATCCATTTTTTAATTTACTTTTTGTTATTACTTTTTTCTTCAGATTAATCCACAAAAGCATAACTATTCTCCTACAGATAACGGTGATCCAATATATATAACAATACCAATATATGTAAGTTCAACACCTGGATTGCCATTGACGCTGTCAGTTGGAAGTCAGGATATTCAGCTAACAGCAAATCGAAAAAGTATCACAGGTAGAAGAGTCTCACTGCAGAGAGAACAGTCACCAACTTCGCTATATAATAAATTACTAGAGAAATGAATAAAGGAAAATAAATAGAAGATGGAAATATGTGTTTGGAAATTAAAAATTATTTTTTATTTTGTTTTTAAAGCTCGTAAAGGAAGAAACTTAAGTTATGATTTTAGTTAGGAATAAGACTAAACATTGCACTACAAAAAGAACTGATTTTCTTCTCAGAATTAGAATTTCCGCTTACTCGGAATTACATTTCGTTCGCTTACGGCAAGAAGCCGTGGTCTTAAATACCTTGTTCGCTCCCTCAATCGTAATTTGCACTCTAAATACAAGCCGAATCAATTAATTTGTCACACAAATACGTGAAAGCGAATTACGCCTGAAGTGGGTAATTCATATTCAAATATCATAAATCGTGTTCTTCCATAATTTTTAACGGAAATTGATCGAAATCAGCTGATGATGATCAAAACAAAAAACACTGACTTTTATTTGAAGCAAAATATTATTTATAGGTATATGTATGTATTGAAATATGGAAAAATTATATTATATATTATAAATTATATAAAAAATATAATAAATAGAATTAAAGAGATTAAAACAGAAAGAGCATCAGTCATATATCAGGGCAAATTGCGTACATCTTAACATACCTAGTATACCATATAGTAATTATTATAGCTACATATGTACATACTACATATGTATATGCATATTTGGTTCTGAATGGATGGCTGCGTGAACCAATTTGAATTATCAATTCAATTCAGTTGCGTGGCCGTCTTCGGCGATAGAAGATCTTTACTTTAATAGGAAAAAAGTTGAAAATAATTGCAAAAAAAATTTTTATTTTCTAGAGAAAAATTAGAAAGTGCAAAAATAATAAAAAAAAATATTAGTAGAAATTAAAAATATAATAATTTAATGAAAAATGAAGCTATTTCTTACGCTTTTAACGGTAACGTTAATTTTCGGGCCACAAAGGAATCTTGCTGCCAACTCAAAACGTGGTGGGTATTTTTGATCTGATCATATCGAAAATGTGAATTTGAAGTATATTTATTTAAATGATAGTAATATAAATAAATTGAAAAGCATACTCTCTTCATAAAGCACGAAATATCGTTGATTATTAACGGAGGACAACAATTGCCAAAAATGTAAAAAATCTAAAAAAAGAATTGATTTTAAAATAATTAATACAAATTAAAAAGTGGTAAAAGCCGTTAGCCTCCGTTGCTAGTTGCCTTAACCTTGTAATATAATTATTTATAATTATATTTCAAATAAATACATAAATAAATGAAAAGTGATAAATTTAAAAAAAGAAAATAAAATAAAATAAAATTTACTATGATAAAATAAATTTAAAAAAATATATATTGTATATATTGTATTTGAAATTTATTAAATTATATTCAAATAAAATAATAAATAATTTGCTAAATCCGGTTTTTAAATATTTTTAATAAATTTAATAATATTTTTAATTGTTTTAATGGTTCGAGATCTTTTTTTTTATAATATGTAAATTTTTAATTTTTTTTATTTTCGATTTTTGAGTCAAGGCCAAAATTAAAGATTTTAATTTAAAGAAAATTTAAAATTAAAATATTTAATTGAAAAAAAAAATGGAAATAAAGTAAAATATAGTGTGGATGGTATTACGAAATATTCTATATGAAATTTAAAAAAAATATAAAATAACAAACTGCTTGGTCTTTATTTAATTGTAATTATTATTAAATCTAATGTTTGTCAAAATTTAAGTTGGTGCAATTGCTGATAACCTCATTTTTGACACCATTTCCTCATAAACAGAAGGAGAACACGCAACTAGTGATTTATTGTTTGATGTGGGTGTTTGACTCGATTTCGATTGCCGAATTTTTTTTATTATATTGTAATAAATAACTAAGCAAAATAATAAAAAAATTTAGCGTTTTTGAAAATAAACGTAAATAAATTGCATTTAAGATATTTTTTTTTTAAATAATTCCTATTTTATTATAAAGTTTGAGCCTTATGCATTAGGCATTATATGTGAAACATTATGTACAATAGTACATCATTCAAATGACCTATTCGCGAATTTTCCCAAGCTTCCATCCGTTTGCGGTAATTCGGTAACTTTTTGGCCCATATTGGGCGGTATTTCAGCTTTTAAGAGTTAAAAATTTATCCGCATAAACACGGTCTTTTGCGTAGCACCACAAAATAAACTCCAACGGAGTCAAATCGCCTGAGAGGTGGCCATTTGACATCGCCGAGAAGAGAGATTACGCGACCCATAAATTTCTCTCCCAATAAAGCCATATTCGCTCATGTCGTGTAGGATGTGGCACCATCTTGTTGAAACCACATATTGTTCAAGAAGTGTTCGTCAATTGCAGGCCAAAAAAGTCGGTTATTAAACGTTTTGAAATAAGTATTTAAGATCCAATCACATCTCCGGCCGAAAGAGCATCTCTGTCTAATTATCTAAGGATTCACTGCGCATTAAATTAGTCTTTTTCCTCAACTTCTTCACAATCGCTTTGCATCCATCGAAAAAGCCAGTAGTGGGAAGGAGCAAGGATAATAAGGTGTATGGTGTAAGGTAGTTTTTGACCGTTACAGCTAGTTTTAGTCGATAACGCTTCACATCAAAGTATTCGCCTGCTTTTAGCAGCATTCACCCATCGTCAAACCTATTGGTTTGGCCGGGACGCTCTTTATTTTCGGTAATCGCTTCCAAGATGGGCCAGAACTTGCATGTGGAACTGTCTTTAGAGAACGGACCGAACTAATTTTTAAAACCGCAATTATTTATTTTTTATTTTTTATTTTTGAATAAAACTAAAACTGTGCGTTTATAATTTTATTAGATTGGGTTACTTAAGAGGTATTTTCCAAGATGGTTATTCTTTTTGCTCTAAAAATGTATGTATGCACTTAAAAACTTCCAACAAAATGGGTCTATCGAAGGGTCAGTGAAGTTATCATACTTTGCTTTCCCAAACTGGGTACAGAATTCAATTTTAATAATTTTTACCACAATTTGTTTAAGAGATTATTTATAATCCCAGAACACTGTCTGTATTAGGTGGACGAAGAAGTACCGATGCACAGTTGATAGATTTAAATTCTGCTGTCTTAATAACTCCAATTCTCTGAGAGGTATCATCCCATCCGATAGCCTACAGTTTAGCAACGAAATCTTAATAATGTTAGATCAAGAAACGATGTCGGGGACATAAATAGCATTCGGTCACTCTGAATGAACTATACAACAGAACAGTGTTTTAAAGATTAGGGTAGAATCTGTCCCATTTACGAAGCTCTTCAAAAGGAATAGCAATAATATCTGGTAGAAATATCTGCTGAGAAGTTATTGGTAAAACCAAGCCTTAATGCTTCTTAGGTATGGTATATCAAGAGCTCGACAGAAGAGGCTTTGGAAATTAAGTGGACTACATTCAATAAGTCTCACACAGCCATCAAAATCACAACCTGATAGATTGATATGTAGCTCATCGAGATTAAATAAACAACTTCCGGTACTCTCTACCAATGACTAATATGGGGGTTCTTCAACCTTAATCAGTTACCGATGAAGAGCTCGATGCATCTTTAAACCTATTCAACACAGTCTGGTTCGTACTCGTCGCTGAAGTTCATTTCCAAAGTCTCTTCGTAGTTAAGCTCGGAGCTAGGGTTGGTATTGTAGGAAAGTATCAACTATTGAAGCAATTTTCGACCGAGCTCTTCCTTTAATTCCTTCTAATCGTCTTGATTCTTCGATTTCATACACTGTTTAGTCAGTACCTGCGACTTTCTATCAAATAAACAGAAGTAGATCTTTTCGGAGGTTGGTGAGTCGTTACAGAAATGCTTCTTCTGTATCTACCAGATAAAATTCTTAAACTTCCTTTTTATCGGAACTGAATGCCTACCACTCAGAGTTTCTACCCTTTGGAGTTGAGTTCCAAGACTCTGAATATATCACAAGATAATTACTGAACCATAGTCATGAACGTAAAAATCGGACACTGTCTGATGGAGACTCTCGGCAAGAGGTTGAGTTACTTCTCTAATGCCTTCCGCCGCAGCTGCAGAGGCATATACCTACGAAGAGGTGTCGATGGATCACTGCATCCACCAATGTCCAGTCCCTAGTGCAGCTCAAAATTGTTTACTCGGTAATTTTTACTTTGACTTCCTTGCAGAACTTGCTACAGCAAGCCTGAACAATCTCTGCGAATGATGTTCCGATAACATTTTTATTTATCCTCTGGCCTTTTGGCAAGCATTCCGGGTGCACAACACGAAAGTACTCCTCCGTGAGTGAGTTTTCTTAAAGTCTTCGATCGACATATTCTAAAGGCGAGCGCAGAAACTCCTTAATTAAAATAAGCTATAGATTATTAAGAGACTCTTTAATTATTTTTATCATTACTTTGTAGAATACATAATTAAAGAACTGCAAATTTCTTACACAACAATTTTTTTCTATTTCATGATTCAAAGACAAATACATCGGGTATGATCAGGATGATGAAGACGACTTCGCACCTGTGAGTCCGTGCAGCGTACAACGGGCTGGCGATCCTGATCTCACCAATTATGATATAATCTCTTCGTATCACTTCGACGAGGCTTACCATCAATATCAGGGTGTGAAGCAAATAGTCGGATCAACGGGTTATCAGACGGCTTATCATTTTGAAGAGTATTCCAATATGACAATCGAGTCGTCGCAAGCATTCCCCAAGGGTGTGCCGGATGCCTTCTCTTTCGAGTGTACATTTCGTGTACCGGAATTTGATCCGCCGAATGAATGGTTTCTTTTTGAAATCTCAAATTATAAATACGAGTCGCAAATGAGTGTTATTATGAATCCACTTTATAATGCGATCGAATTTTCACTACCAAAATATGATGGTTCATTACAGACAATCACTTACGAGGAGCTGGAGGTAATTTCCCAATGACTTTTATTTACACGTAAATAAATTTGATTTCATTCATTGATTTCCTACATTCAATGCAGATATTCGATCATTCGTGGCATAAAGTAATGCTGGGCGTTACACAGGATGATGTGCGTCTGTGGGTCGACTGTAAACCTGTGCCTGATCGTAGTGGTAGTTTGCATACACCGTTGGATGTACGTAGTCCAATTGATGCAACCGAAGGTGCTTTCACAGTGGCGCGAGACTGTAAAACGAAAAGTACAGTGCCCGTAAGTGAATTTGTTTGATTGAGTATTGTGGTTTATGGTAGTTGAGTGTGCTAAGTAAACTTAATACCGCCGACAGATTGATTTGCAATGGATGATCTTCAGTTGTGATGTTGATAAG
The DNA here is from genome assembly GCA_037013455.1 of Ceratitis rosa. Taxonomy (NCBI): domain Eukaryota; kingdom Metazoa; phylum Arthropoda; class Insecta; order Diptera; family Tephritidae; genus Ceratitis; species Ceratitis rosa. The sequence continues at coordinate 35,271 of JAWMAG010000401.1, read as the reverse complement.
CCTAATCGTGCCACCTGTGAAGATATACCACATTACGCAAAAGCGCCAAAAGGTATAATTGGAAGAGAACAATTTCCTACGCCACGTCCCGTTCCGTTACTGACGCCAACACCACCTCGCCCAGATCTAACCTTTCTGACGACTACTATCTACCCACCATCATTTCTGTCCTCCACACCTGTTGCATTGCAAGGACAAGAGTTACATGCTTGCCCTGGCTTACCGGGTATACCCGATCAAGTTGGTCAGAAAGGAGAGCGTAATATGCCGGGCTTTGATGGTGCTGTAGGTGCACGTGGTATTGTGGGTGTACCTGGTGAAAAAGGTGAACTTGGTTTACACGGCATTATAGGAAGACCTGGGCTGCCAAGACCACCTGGACCACCCTGTCTGTCAGTCACCATAAATAGTAAAGTACGAAATATAGAAGAACGTGAAATAAGAGAAATTTCTTTGGCAGTCGTACGAGGTTCGATATACTATAATTAATCCTCAGCAATGCAATAACTTATTTAAGAAAACTATCTTCTTAGATTACATAAGTGAGATTTCGTCAACATTAACGGGTCCACCGGGTCCACCGGGTCCGCCTGGACATCCTGGAACAGCTGGTCGTCCGGGTATGCAAGGTAAGCAACGTTAACGATATCAAGCATTTAAATATGCTTTGAGTATACACATATAATGTGATATATGTACATTTTTTAGGTGATTCTGGTCCACAAGGGCCGCCTGGCGCTCGTGGTTATGCTGGTTTGCCGGGATCAAAGGGCGAGACTGGACCTAGAGGTCCGGAAGGTCCAAAAGGTGAACGAGGTGAAGATGGCGTTGGACGTCCTGGACCAAAGGGTTTGACTGGTGCACAGGGACCTGAGGGCCATTGCGTTGATGGTTTGCCAGGCAGACCTGGAGAGCATGGTGCAGTTGGTGCACCAGGCTTACCAGGTCCACATGGTCTACCGGGTCCAAAAGGTGAACGAGGTGAAGATGGCGTTGGACGTCCTGGACCAATGGGTTTGACTGGTGCACAGGGACCTGAGGGCCATTGCGTTGATGGTTTGCCAGGCAGACCTGGAGAGCATGGTGCAGTTGGTGCACCAGGTTTACCAGGTCCACATGGTCTACCGGGTCCAAAAGGTGAACGAGGTAAAGATAGCGTTGGACGTCCTGGACCAATGGGTTTGACTGGTGCACAGGGACCTGAGGGCCATTGCGTTGATGGTTTGCCAGGCAGACCTGGAGAGCATGGTGCAGTTGGTGCACCAGGTTTACCAGGTCCACATGGTCTACCGGGTCCAAAAGGTGAACGAGGTAAAGATAGCGTTGGACGTCCTGGACCAATGGGTTTGACTGGTGCACAGGGACCTGAGGGCCATTGCGTTGATGGTTTGCCAGGCAGACCTGGAGAGCATGGTGCAGTTGGTGCACCAGGTTTACCAGGTCCACTTGGTCTACCGGGTCAACCTGGAGTTTGCCCTTGTTTCTGTACTTGTCAACCAGCCTACACCTTCATGAATTTTTTGTTTGAAATAAAAGTTGCCGTATTTTTTAACGATATTTAATTCTCAGATCGCAATCGCCGAGTGGTTAGCATTGTCTTGGTACGATCAACTTTCAAAAGTTATAGAAAATTAATTGAAATAAAAAATTAAATTAAATTTCCTGTGCTTTCTCCCGACGCGTGGTGCATCTTTGACATCGAAATTACCGAAACGGAACCTAGCAAATCACTTTTGTGCTACACGTTCATTTACAGTATCGGGCCAATAAACTAAATTGATTTTTTCATCCGCTTTGGCTGCTTTTTCGCCTTGATCGATGAAAAATTGTAAAATTTTGCGAATTTTCTCTTTGCTGGTGTCCATCTTTGACGAGCGCTCACAACGTACTGAGCCAATCAATTGAAAAACTGTCAAAGACAAACTTTTAGCGCGAATAAACACGTTTTCAGCGCCGTATAGTATGACATGATACGACACGTAACACTAGTACTATGGACAATAACGCCATCTCTTAGATAAAAACCGAACGAACTTTTTACTTTACCTAATATTTATATAATTATTGCTATAATTTTTTCATCCCACTCTTCATCAAATGACGTAATAAGGACACTAAAGTAACATATTATTAATAGTGATGATTATCCTGTAAGGAAATTGATTAAATTTCATTGATTTACCTATACTTGAGACTAAGTTAAAGCGTTGAATATTGAATATTGAATATTAAATATTAAATATTAAATATTAAATATTAAATATTAAATATTAAATATTGAATATTGAATATTGAATATTGAATATTGAATATTGAATATTGAATATTGAATATTGAATATTGAATATTGAATATTGAATATTGAATATTGAATATTGAATATTGAATATTAAATATTCAATATTGAATATTGAATCAGATTATGAATTTGATATTGTTAATCATACGTTTGCGAATTTCTCTAAAAATACTAAATACAAATATTATTATACACTAATTTATATTACACAGAAGAACTGGTACCAAGCGAAACAAGAATAACTATTAATGGCCGAGTGTCTTCCAAAGTATTTGGGCGAAATGAATTGGTTTTTGAAGATAATTTCGAGAATACATCGCTTTGGACATACGAAAAATTCATAAATTCAAATATCATTGGTGATAGAACAGACGATTTTACAATGTATACTGACGATGAAAAAAACATTAATGTGAACAACAAACAATTATTTATAACGCCTACAATTTCAGCGAGTCGTTCCAGAAGTTCCTTTGAAATTAGTGGGTAAGATTGATTACTATTGCTGATAAATTTGCTTTTGAATAGGAAACGATTTGGATTAGCAACCTGTCTTGACACTCAAGGAAGTGTATGTTTCCAAAATTTCGTTCATATACATATATATGATATTTAAATTTTCGTTGAATATAAGCCAATGAACAGAGAGACAGAGATTAGTTCTGTACGGTGAGCTAATGGCCAGTAACAATTGTTACCAAATTTGCCGAACCGCATTCGGTGAGGCAAAAAGTCAGCGCAATTTTGACATTTCCCAACTGCCTACTTGCCACTGACCTTTCTCACCGCACAGAGATATGTAAATAAATCAACTCGGCGTTTTCGTTTTATATAATTTATTTATACATATATATTTAAGTAAATATTCCTACTTGTAGATGTACTCCACCAGCATGCTATGAGAACAATACCTATGTATGTGAATATAAAAAGGAAAAAAATAGAATATATATGTATCCTCCACCTGTTGTATCGGCGAGAATAAATACGAAAGACAAATTCAGTTTTCAATATGGTCGAATTGAAATTGATGCAAAACTGCCCGAAGGTGATTGGTTATTTCCATGTAAGTTGAATTCCTACATATACATACACGCACATACATATGTAAATATGTATATTTCTTTTTTCTCTTTCCACAGACATAATGCTCCTACCAGATAAACAAAATTGCACCAAACGAAAACAACTCCGCATAGCTCATGCTACATCTGACGATTTACTAAATCAACGTATAAGGGGCGGGCCAGTTGTGATTAATGGAAGGCCGAATCCGACTAGGCCATCAAAACATATCTTTGATCGCATGAGCTATATGAGCTCATTTGAAGGTATCGAGACTCCAAACGATTATCACAATTACACACTCGTATGGACTTCTCAGGGATTAAGCGTATATTTTGATAATGTGAAATTTGGTTATACGCCAAATAACGGTGAATATGATGAGGCTGTAAGTTATAACTCTTAATTATTTTTTTATTCAAATATATTTATTTTTATTTATTTCTTTTCAATTTATAGTTTCATATAGTACTGGGTGTTGGTGCAGGTGGACATTTGGAGTTTCCTGATTCAAACAAAAAGCCATGGAGAAACGGACATAATGACGCATTCACGCTATTTCATTATAGCTTTACTGGCTGCTGCGCAACTGACACTGCCAAATTATCATGCATGGAAGGGAAAAGAAAGAGAAAATGCAGCAAACAATGGGGACCTCAAGCGACTATGGCCATTCGATCTGTGCGAGTTTATGCCGTGTAATATTTTTTTAGTTGGTACGATAATGATAACAGTAAAACGGAAATCAATTGAATCTCTCGCTGCATACTCAAATTACCACAAATAATAAAAATTTCTCTCTAAACACAGAAATACATATGTATAATTTTATGAGAAGCTTTTTTCATGTCAGTAATACACTGTAAATGTTTGTTCGCAATTATAAGAAGAAAGAAGAGCTGTCATCGGCCATGCCGGTTTGTTTCCAATAATTTCTCCAGAGTTGCTAATAGCTTTAATGAGCTCACTCGGAAAAGTAGAGCTTTCGAGTGGAAGAATGAAGCAGGCGGAAGTATCATATACCGCTGAAGTGGCTACTATAGTACAAAACTTCTGAAGGACAGCTAGCTTGATAGAGTTGAGAAGTGACATATGATTACATATATTTATTATCTAATATATAAAATTCCCGTGTCACAGTGTTAGACACGATACTCCAGCGAAACGGCTTGACCGATTTTAATTAAATTTTATGTGCATATTCAGTAGGACTGAGAATAGCATAACATCTCTTTTTCACAATGGGAAGAGGACCTGAGACCGGTCTATTCGAAAAAATCATTTCAATGATTTGGATTAATATATAAACATTTTCAGAAGTGGACCAAGGGTCACCGAGCAGATATTTGAATGGTTTGGTCCATTCCATAACCCAATAGCTTATCGTTTAGATTAACATCCAGAAACTGCTTCTTAATAATATTATTTATGGTACAATTTGCTTGATTTTTATTTTTATTTTCTTTCGTATTGGCTGCTTGACCCTGACCTATCTGAAATCGCTTAATTTAATTTAAGGAATTTTATGAGAACCATCTTTGTTGTTTGTTCTTGTAATACTTCTTCTAATGTAATACAAAGGTATGTAATTAGGGTGCGGCGAAGTTCGCTGGGTCAGCTAGTAATCTATATGTTTATATATTATATTTATGTATATTAGAGTATGGGAAAAAGAACATCGACAGTGCTCACGCAATCTAACAGTAGTTCCGAAGTTAAGAACTTCGAACGTTCTAAAGATATTTGGTTTTTGTTAATCGGTCGCTAAATGGAAACCGGTCTATATAGTATATAAAGTATATAAGACTGTAAACGAATACTGCTGGTATATCAGTTGAATAAAGAACTCGGTGGTGATAATACAATGTTTCAGCTCTGTAGAATTAGAAATTTAACTATTATCAAATTGTTTTGAAAACACACATACACACACACAAATTTCATCTAAATCGGTTTTAGGCCGTTTAGGAGGAGTTTAATCACAGAGGCCGGCCGAGCTCCTCCGAAAATCACATCAGCGGTTACAAAGCGCCAATTATGTATATACAATATAATCACAGAGGCTGCTATAGAATTTGATTAGTCACACCCCCTTTTTCCGAATTCATGTAACATCATGTTCAAGCGGTCCAGTTGTTGGCAGTAGGGGACCGAATTGAGGGTTTGGCCATAGGGGAGCAGCTCGTAGTAGATGATTCCTTGCCAATCCCACCAAATACACAACAAAACCTTCCTGGCCGTCAATCCTGGCTTGGCGACCGTTTCCGCCGGCTCACCGCGTTTCGACCACGACCAATTTCGCTTGACGTTGTCGTAAGTGATCCACTTTTGGTCGCCAGTCACGAAACGCTTCAGAAATGGGTCGATTTTGTTGCGATTCAGCAGCGATTCGCAGATGGAAATTCGGTCCATCATGTTTTTTTTGCGTTAGTTCAAGTGGCACCCAAACATCGAGATTCTTTTTGAATCCAAGGTTTTTTGGCTTATCTTTAGTTCCTCAGCAATTAAATAAGTGCTTACGTGACGGTCTGTTTCCACTATTTCCATGATTTCATCGCAAATTTGATATCGAAATAACCGGAACGGAACCTAGCGAATCACTTTTGCGCTACAATTTCGTTTACAGTATCGGGCCCATAAACTAAATTAATTTTTTCATCCAATTTGGCTGCTTTTTCGCCTTGATCGATGAAAAATTCGTAAAATTTTGCGAATTTTCTCTTTGCTGGTGTCCATCTTTGACGAGGGCTCACAACGTACTGAGTCAATCAATCGAAAAACTGTCAAAGACAAACTTTTAGCGCGAATAAGCACGTTTTCAGCGCCATACGGCTGATGGATTTTTATGAGGAGCTTTTATTTCATGTCAGAAATACAATCGGAGGGGTTTACATTCCCTGCCGAGGTTAATTTTTTATTTAAATTAATTATTCATAACTTTTGGATGATGGTGATAACAGGACTGACATTCCCTTGGGAGTGGTCAGAAACGATTCATTTTACATATAGTTCCAGTAGCTTACGCCGTCTGGACTTAGATTAAGTTTCCTCTGGACAGCCAACGAACTTCCATTCAGAGTCAAACTAAAATGAAAAGGCGAACTCTCTGGGTATGTGTGTAGACCTTGGGATCTACCACATAAAAAAATCTACTATTATAATGAAAAATTAAAGCAATGAGCTTCGGTCCCTGCAAAAGTTTTAAGTATCACATTTTAAGGATTTGCTACTGGCATGTCCGGTCTTTTCATTTGTAAATGTGCCGATGCCTAGACGAAGGGCTAACATTAATGCCGTCCAAGAAGTGCGATAGACGAGTTGAGGACGGTGGAAGGTGGGTCCATATAAAGGAGCGCAAATTCGGTATTGAAATTGTGGTGGGAGAGAGACTCCGTCGCCGAGTCCTGGCACTCATACCGACATTCGATATCAGAAAACTATGGAACGTAACGCCACAATTGAGTTTCAACAATGTCGAAGGTAGAGCTGGTATGTAAATGTTTGTGAATGAGCCATTTGAGAAGATCGCTGAACGCAGGAATGTAAAACACCCAGAGATGTTAATCTCAAATCTCCAATCAGTGAAGATGAAATGCGGTACCTGGGTCTATAAAGAAAAGGAAGAGCTGGTTCATATAAGAACAGCAAATACAGATTGAGGTTAAAATCAGGTTAGCATTGACGGAATTTTCTTCAATTATGAGTTTATGGGACTCTCAAGTACAGGATCGCAAGATGACCTATGGGTAGCAGGTCGACGAGCTCTGAGCTTGGTATCTCTTTATCAAAATATTCTACCAGTCAGTGTTCAATCATATTTTGTACTGCATTCAAATAAATAGACATGATCTGCGGGTTCGAAGTATGAAAAGGCAAATGTTTTCAATAAATATTTTTTTATATTTCTTCCTATAAACTAAGCAATAAATAAATTAATAAATATTATTAAAAAAAAACACAACGCAAACTCTTCAAGCGGAGTTTGTAGCTGTTCCAGCGTTAGCTGCTGGTAACGTTTCCTGAGCTTCTTCTGGCTTAGGGCCACCAGATGCGGGCTTCGTTTCGCCAATTACATTTGATGCAACCTCCGCCTCTTCCACGCCATTTGTTGGCACCATCTGCATTTCTGCGGGCTTCACTTCTTGTGGCTGTTTCATCACCAATTCGGGTTCCTTGAGAATCTCTTCAACACCCGCAATAATTTCTTCCTCCTCCGGTGTGAAAATACCATCCGGTTTGCTGGTAGACGCTGCGCCCGTACCCGCAGCAGCCACAGCAGCAGCACCGGCTTCATCGTCATCATCATCATCGTCGCCAATCACATCCTCGATAGTTTGTTGTATGAAATGTTCGAAGAGTTGGAAATATTGCAAAGCATTTGTGGCGACTTGTTCGGTGGGTAGCGTGGTAACCTTCTTTAGCGCGTCACGAATGAGTATAAGCACGGAGGTATTGCGTGCCGGTGTGGCGGGCGTAGCAGCGACTGTGGGTGTGCCACCTTCCGCACTTTGCTTTTCAGGCTCTTGATTAGCAGCTGCTTGTTCGCTTGTCGCTGGCGCTGGCAAAGGTTCCGGCACGGCCACGGCTTCAGTTTCCTTTAGTGGTAGTTCGGATTGTTCGATTTTCTCCACTTCTGCTGCGGTGGCATCACGACGATGACGACGATGTCGTCTGCTATCATCATCACTTTCGTCATCACCATCCTCATCGCTATCTTCTTGTGAATCTTCAGGGTATTGTTGCTGTTGCTGTTGTTGTTGCACCAAATTTTGCGCTGCCACATCATCTTCCTCATCCGAATCCTCCTCGTCGGAGTAAGCTTGGCGTGCGTTGCGCAACGCATTCGCGGGTGCATTCACAATGCTCAAAGACTTACGAGGACCTGAATTTATGGACGCTGCATCGGTAGCGGCAAGATGAACCAAGTACACTGCTAATAAAACTGAAAATGAAGAGAGGAGGTGGGGTGGAGAGGTCAGATTTGAAAACTAGTTGCTGTTAATTTTTGCGAAATTTGGTGGAACTCACCGATACAGTAATTAAAAATTCGGACACCCATTCTTTCGTCTTTTACTTTATCAGTCTGCAGTTTGCGCGATCTTTATGAGCGAATTCAGCGCACCATCGCCGTCTTTTATATGCCCAGCCGTTGCTTGTTGAAAATTTTACCAACTACTTCCGAAATACATACCTATAACATGCATATGTATGTATGTTTGTATGTATGTATGTTTGTATGTAAAAATGAAAGTAAAAACGAAAATTAATTTCGCTCTTCAACAATGACAATAATAAAGCCGCAAGTTGGTGGCTGAGGCGGCTCCAGTTGGATAAAGGAAAAAATATACATATACCATACTTGTATGTATGTATGTATGTTTCTTTAAGTACTCGTATGTTCCAGCTCTCACTCAGCATCTTTCGAGTTGCTGAATTCGATTTTATTCATTCGCTCAGCGGTTTGATTTCAAATACTTTTTTTTTTTGATTAATTTTTTCTTTTCTTCTCTTTTTTCGTTTATTGTTTTTTTTTCTTTATTTTTATTTGTTTTTGTTTGTTTGTTTTCAAAAGAAAGCGAAATTATTTACAATACTGATCTGTATTATATTTAAATGTAAATTTGCTTTTAATATTTTTCCATAAATTTAGTCGAATGGTGGTTTGTGTGTTGATTTTATGTATTCACACCTCGATTGTTACGTCAATATTGTGCAATTAGCGAAAGAAAGACTCTATTTTATGCGGCAAAAAATATTTTTTATTTTTATTTTTTGAAAAAATAAATATATGTACGTACGAAAGTGTATTTAAGCTAAAATACGAGTCTAACAATGTGTTCACACATGCACTCAATTAGCTAATTGAGTGCAATTAAATCTTAATTGAAACATAATTAGTCTCTAAGCTCTCTAAGCTAGCATTTAGTGGTTGGCTGATTCTATTTTATGTTGCGAAATAATTTTGAATACTAAAATTTAAAAAGGGCAGCCTTCGAGTACTGGTCTGACCAGCAGCAACATCATCGGCAGCTTATGTCAAGCCCTTCAAGTGTATATTTGACATGAAAATCAAAGCTATGAAATGCATCGGCCGTTCGGTGGTTCCTTTATTTGTTGAAAAAAAACATCCGTACGCAGATCAAACATTGTCGTAGGTGCTCGGCCGAAAATCGCTGCTAAACCTAAGACCCTGCTCCACACGCTAGTTTGCAAAACTCATCACTTGGTTACTGCAAACGTAATGTGCTTCATTGTGTGGGCGATAGTTACATAGCTGCTTCGGCTTTGGCTTTGCAACCCTCTCAAGAGCAACAAACCGATCTTTCGAGATCTCAAAACCTCGACAGTTGGTATAACAACGAGCGCACTTTAAACATATTAAACTGCATATTTTTCAGCATTTTTTTTTGTTAAGTTAGTAGCACTCTCCTTAGCTACTATGGCAAAAATGAGCGCGATATGTCAACCAGTTTATTTGCAGCAGCTGTTGAAATCAGTCGACCTCCGCTCCCTCTGCGAAATTTCTTTTACGGCCTCAATCGAGTCGAAACGGGTTCCACGGAGTGGTAACTTGAGGTTTGGAAACAAAAAATCTGGTGAATACGGTGGTTGTTTGATGATTGATCGATAACATTGAACGGGTTTTTGGTCTTAAAATCGTTCACAACTACAGCTCGGTGCGATGGCGCATTATCGTCATGAAAAATCCATGAATTCCGGCAGTTTACGACGCGCAAACGCCTCAAAACGTTCTCTTTACTCTTTATTGACCGTTTGTTCCCACGAATTCATGACGAACCAAACCGCGAATATCGAAAAAAACGATAGCCGGAAATTTTCTGGTCTTAATGTATGGGAACTTCACCCACAGTGAACCGAGTCTTTTTTCGCATGCTTCAGATCCTGCTAATCTGCCGCTCTTTGGTGTTAACAAATTTTTACCTTCTCCACTTGCCTCGTGGGAAGTTTACTTAAGAGATGCTTAAACTGTGTCTGGAATTTCGAATATTCGAAAAAGCTTCTCTCTCAACCGATTTGTTTATGCCGTGACTTAAATAAATTCTCTGTTAATTTTACTATAGATATGCAAGCCGATTCTTTTTGATAATGTGATCTCTTCTCTTCTTCTTCTACTACTACTTCTTCTTTTTCTTCTTCTTCTTCTCTTTTACCGATCTTCACTTTCCCTCTCTACTTCTTTTTGTTCGGCTGAGCTTTTCGTTGATCTGCCTTTACTATGACTACTATATAATCAATATTAGAAAACCCTATGCTCCAAAGACTAGTTTTATAATTTTAATTACAACAACAGCACTCTAGTAGCTGTAGTTTCAGCAAGTTCAGTACGACAATGTATTGAAGATCACTCAAATTCTATTGTTGATGCGAGCCTCTTGAACCATTTGCTCATTAAACGCTTGCCAGCAGCAATCAAAAACTATGAATATTCGTAAGTAAACTTGTTTTTTCTTTTTTTTCATTTTCTCCAACACCTCTTAACACCGATCATGATCGATCATTAATTATTCATAAGCCAAAGTGATCTTGTCGAGTGGCAGGCGCACTGTTATTGCTGAACTACTGTGTCGGTTGTTGGGTTGTATTTTTTTCCATGTTTTTTTGCTTATAATGTTTAGTATGTTTTGTTTTGATTCAATTTTTGTTTGTTTTTTGTTTTTTTTTTTTTTTTGAATTTTGAGATTTTCATTGTTTAATTATATTTTTAATTTTATTATTATTTTTTACTTTTTTTACTTTATTTTGAGGGGTTAATGCACCTTCTGTCTGTCACTCTCCAATCGATATGTGTGTCAATATGTCTTTCGGGTCTTTCGGTTAATCGAAAATAAAAGAAACGCAGCGTTAATAAAAAGTTAAAAGAAATAAAGAAAAAAACAAAAATAATAATAAAAATTTAAATGAATATGCCAAGTGATCAGTAAAGAAAATTAAGAAAAAAAAAATACTTTGCTTTTGGAAGAAGAAAGTTCAGCTGCAGCAGGCATTTTGTACTTGAAGAAAGTTTTTCGAAATAAAGCCCAGCAGGGCGATGATAATGCATAAAAAATATCTGGCTGAAGTGGTGCAAAGTTCATAAAAATGTTGGAAGATGTATGGTATACTAAACAGACGCGGCCGAGTGGTTAGCATTGCACACCAGGCTTCGAGTTCTAATCCGATCAACATCCAAAACTAAATTTTCTAATTGCGGTCGTCTCTCGACAGGGAATGGCAAGCCCTTCGTGTGTTTTCCTGACATGAAATAAGAAGCCCCTCATGCTTTATTAATCTTCCTTTCAAATGGAGACAAGAAACCGCCAGAAAGCTGAGGATAGGTCAGACGAAATTTCGCCATCAACGCAAACATGGATCGGCCATGTGATTCTCTAGGGGTTTCGGCGTAATTGTCAATAAATAAAAATATTCAGTGAAAGCCAAATTGCATATGGAACGATTGCACCGTCTTTAAAGACTATTTCTAAGTGGTTCCAAAGATTCCAGACCGGACATTTTTCCGTAAAGGACGAGCCCTGAGAAGGGCGATCAAAATCTTCCACTGATGACGACACTGTAGCTCTGGTGAAGTCCAAAATTGACGAATGCCCACGATTGATACAAGAAATGATTGCCAAAGAATTAGGCTTGAATGCCACAGACGTATCGTGAATATTAAGTAATCAATTGGGATACACGAAGAAATCTGTCCGATGGGTATCACGAATTTTAAATGAGGCCCAAAAAGAGGCTCGAGTGTATTTTGCTCAATTTTTCCTAAACAAATTCGAAAATGATCAGTCAAGCAACTTTGGCAAAGTCGTTATTGATGACGAATCTTGGTTCTATAAGCGCGATCCAGAAACCAAACAGCAGTCCATGGTATGGAGCCCAACAAGAGCAAGCCCACCCGTAAAATCTAAGCAACAAAAGTCAGCAGCAAATGTAATGATGTCAGTTTAGTTCTAGACATACAATTTTGGCTCATCAATTCAGTTTGTATTGAGTATCAAGATTCCATAGAAACTCACAAACTTGAACTGAGGAGCTAACCTCGAACTACTCAAATTAATGACAGACAGATCATTCCTCCTTGTGGAGAGTTTCAGTGGAGTCGGCTGAGCTCTTATCTAGTTCTTAGCCTGAAAGTGATTTCATCGAATTTCCACTATGAGCTGGTTACAGCTTTCTTTGATTCTATGCGGTTTCATGCAGGACTGTGAGTCAACTCAAAAATAAAGTGAAATTTCTACTCTTCCCAAGGAAATGCCAACAATAAGCCTTTCAACTCTGAAAGGTGTTACCCTAAACCTGGAAACCAAATCAAACTTTCTTGGATTAGTTCCGCACAAGAGACTGGAAGCTGAGATAGAAAATAGAATTGAAATCTCCAACGTTGTCAGTGGATTTATACATATATTCGCAACGACAAGATAGTGATCCGAGTCGATATTAGGTACTCAGAACGTAACTTCCATCTAATATGACGTGATCGATTTGGTTGCGGCGACATTTCGTCCGGTGATAACACTAGCAACCATATTTTCGGATCAGTATCAGTATTTTGGCACTCAGATAAAACATCTTTGACAACAAGATTCATCTCGTCTGGTCGGGGTGTAAGCGCAAATCCGCGCTAAGTTGAAGATCTTCGCCATGTCATGACCACCGGGGACTTGGCGACGAAGTCTTTCTCCTCCACATATTCAATACCAAATTTTCCCTCAAGGACCTTTCTCTTCTCCTGTTTTTTCCCCCATCTACCGCACTTATTGGACGGCGGTAATGTCAGTCTCTCGTCTTATGAAGACATCAGTGGAATAGGCTAGAGAACGGATATACCAGCAGCATAGCTAAAAATCGTAATCCTTACAACGTTTGCTTGGATTGAGACTTATTGCTTCCATTTTTCGTTGGGGGTTTTTGAGAGGGGAATGCAATCATGCTTTCGATACTCTAGTAAATAGCAGAGTATGCTTTAAAACGCCCTGGGCCTTTGGTGGTGCTGTCTTCTTAAAAAGCTTTTTTGCTATCTTTCCGTCTGCCCGAGCATAGCAGCGACTTCCGGATGAGCTCCTCTTCCAATTTGTGATATCAGTGTTGATGTCTTCCAGCAAGTGGAGGGACCTATAGTTTATTCTATCCCCCGGTGGGAGTTCCCACTGCGAATCGTCCAATTAGCGTTCGTTTAGTAAGATTGGGGACTCAGTTAATGTTGCTTTGGAGAGAAGATGGCATCATCTACACATTTTCTTCCGAAATGGGCGGCGCTTGCGAGGCAGAGAACTAAAATTCTCGAATTGCATAGGTTTCAACTTAACTTAAAGTAGATCTCACGCAATTCTTACCATTCCTACAGAATCCAATAAATTATTAACTCACTCAAATTACGTATCTAAATTTTTTTTTTAATTTCACATTTTACAAGAATATTGCCAGTTACACACTTATCAATTGCATTAATCGTTTTCTTCACTACCGTCTCGTTGACGACGTCGTTGTGGAGCTTGACGATGTCGTAGTTGTTGGACTTATCGCTACACCAGGCGCACCCTGTGGTCCCTGCGGACCCGGCAAGCCAGGTGGACCCACTGGACCGGGTGGTCCACGCGCACCGGGAAATCCACGACGACCGGTAGGACCGGGTAAACCCGGTGTACCGATTGCACCATCACGACCATTAGCACCTTGTTGACCAGGTGGACCAATTGCACCTTGTGGACCTTTGGGTCCTTTTAAACCCGCCTCACCACGTGGTCCTTTCACGCCAGTTATGCCCGGTTCACCAGGACTACCACGTGCGCCGGGTATACAAATGCATTGTGGTGTTGGAAAACTAGCAAAATTATTGCGTGTGCGTTGGAGAAAGAGTGCGCGTTCAGCACGTTCTTCAGCTGTGGTGAGTGCAAGTAAAGTTGTTAGGGTGAGTAGAGCTAGAAGTGGAATTTTTGGAATTACAAAAAGGAATAAATTTGTTGTTATTGTATACTTACAGAGCACGAGAATTGTTGAAAGCGTCATCGTTGGAAACATTCTGAGCGGCGCACATTGTCCGCACGACTATTTATAGAAAATTGTTAGTGTATATAGAATTATAAATATTTTTTTTATTTTTATTTATTTTTATTACACAAAAAATTAAAGAAGTTTGACATTTTCATTTCAAATTAGTGAAATTTATGTGTTTTTCTTCAACTTTCTAAATAATTTATTACACCAATCACGAAAAATAATCTAAAATCTCTAAGCCGCTTTACATTTTCAACCAATGACAATATACCAAACTCTACAAACGGTACTTGTTGACATTTAATGACACTTGGAATGTCATTTTAATGACAGTTTAAAGGGCTAAATTATGGTGGTGCAATAAAAATGCCATGCCGCTGATTGAGTAAGTCATAAAATTCTTATCGAAAATAGTTTTCATTTACTTTAAATAAAATTAAATTAATTTTCTGTCACAAAATAAATTTTCCAGAAACTTCCAACGCAATATAAAAGCTTCAAAGTAGCGCTTGGGCGTCTCATTTCATCTCCACTGTCAGTATGCTGCACGTCAACGGCATCTTCCTGAGTAAGAGCGAACACACATCCTACAAAAACAACAATAAATTCAATATATATTCTCTTTTAAATTCATTTCAGTATTCATCACTTACTATCATACCTGCCATGGCGTGGGGACCTTGCAAATGTTACCAAATATCAACAGCTTGCAAATATTACCCCCAAATGGTTTGGAAAATTTAACTACACTCGCTTATCATCCACCATTAGTTTATGCAACACCACGCCAACTCTTCGGCGGTGCTGGTTTCGCTTTTGGTGCAGGCGCTGGCGTAGGCGCAGGCTGTAATTGTCCACCTGGACCGCCCGGTTTGCCTGGTACGAACGGTCAACCTGGCCCGGATGGTGATCCTGGTGAGAAAGGCCCACCTGGCGACGCTGGTGATGTGGGTACTATCGGCAGACCGGGTGAACGTGGCAATGATGGGCGCAATGGCGCACGTGGTCCCATCGGTGAGAATGGTCGACGTGGCCCGCGTGGTTTTACTGGTCCTGCGGGGCCGCGCGGTCCACGTGGTACACCCGGTGTGCCGGGTCCGCGTGGTTTGCCCGGCGTGAATGCGGTGGCGGCATCGGCTAGAGCGAATTATAATTTTGAGGATTTCGCCTATGATTTGTCCGAATATGATGTTAGTTGAGCTGAGTTGTGAAGGAGGGAAATGTTAAATAAATGTTTTTGGTGTTTGTGTAAATTAAAAATGATTTTATTTTTGAATCGCATTGTGAGTGTCTGGCTTAAGTCTTTCGTTTCATTTTAAAGAGTCTGCTTGCTGATGTGGTGTGTGATGCTAAAATCTCTCGTGAGATGGCGCCTCGGAGCGCTTTCTTGTAGTAAAGTCTACAACCAACTTTTGAATATTTGACAAAAAACTTGCACTCATGCCACCCTGTACGATTTTTACAGTTATAAGCCATTCTTCTCACTTTTAGGAAAGAATTCTTTTCCTGACTGCATGGGCGTTTCTTGAACTAAATATGCAGGGTTTCCCAATAAGAGGTGTTATTTTGATATTCACAGAAAAATGGCATTTTTTTGAGATAAATTTCAGTATAAAGAGGAACATATGCCATTAATAAAGGACAAGAATATCAGCCAAATGGCCGCCACGGCTACGCATACAGGACCATATCCCTTTTTATGAAATTTGCCATCACCAAATCGTAAAGTGGCTCTCAATAGCTTCAGGAATTCCATCTTTGAGATCGTAAATTGACGTTGGTTTTTTGGAATAAACATTATCTTTCACATGACGCCAAAGGAAGAGGTCGCATGGTGTTAAATCACAAGATCTCGGTGGCCAATTGCGATCACCGTTTCGAGAGATAAAGCGGTTCGGAAAGTTTTCCCCTTAAAATATTGATGGTTTCGTGAGCTCTCGACTTAGCCTCTAAAAGATTAAAATACTTTATACGAATAATTTTAAAGTCCCTAGACTCTTTAGGCATTTTCATTCAAAGATCTTATCTGAGAAGACCCTTAGTAAATTTTTTCGAAAAATAATTTCTTAAAGGGATTCTTAACGAAAGACCAAAATGACCCTTTTGAGGTGAGACCTATCTTGCTAATATGTTATATAGAATTATTTCTCGTAAAAACATTTTATTTTGCCCGACAATTGGCACTGAAGCCTGCTCTGCCTAACTCATAAAAAAGGGGGTTTCCACCGTCAACAAACTGATTAGACCTTATTAGTTTGGCCTTGGGCCTTCTCGCCTTCAATAGTACAAAAAGGAGCTGCCTCTACACCTCTACGTATTTGTCTGAATTTGGTACCCAGCATAACTTATACGGCTGTGTAAACTGACGTGGGAAGGAGCTCTCCGGGCCGTTCGGCATCAAATGAGGTATCAGACAAGGCGACTCTTCATCGCGGGACTTCTTTAACCTATTGCTTGAAGAAATAATACAAGCTACAGAGCTGAATAGAGAAAATACAATCTTCTATAAGCAAAAGGATGATACACAGGTCTTAAAATATCTTTAACCAATTCAGTCTCTTCAAATTTCTTTAGTTGGAAGAGTAGTTGGAGGATTATTTATCGTGTCCCATAATCTACAAATATTCAGTGAATGCCAAATTGCATATGGACCGGACATTTTTCCGTCGAGGTCAAGCCCCAAGAAGGTCGATCAAAATCTTCCACAGATGACGTCACTGTAGATATGGTGAAGTCCAAAATTGACAAAAACCCACGATTGATGCAAGAAATGATTGCTAATGAATTGGGCTTGAATGTCATTGCTATATCGCGAATTTTAAGTAATCATCTGGGATATACGAAGAAATTTGCTCGATGAGAGGCTCCAGTGTATTTTGCTCAATTTTTCCTAAACAACTTCGAAAATGGTCAGTTAAGCAACTTTGGTAAAGTCGCTATTGATGCCGAATCTTGGTTCTATAAATGCGATACAGAAACCAAACAGAGTAGTCCACGGTATGGAGTCCAACAAGAGCAGACCCACCCGTAAAATCTAAGCAACAAAAATCAGCAGCAAAAGTAATGATGCCAGGTTAGTTCACCCAAACTAAAATCGTAGCTGCTTTTCCTCTAGAAAGGGGTCAGACGGTCACTGCAAAATGGTACACCGAGGAGTGCTTACCAAAAGTTTTCAAAAATTTGTTGGAAAACAGGAAGAAGGAGGATATAATACCTTGTGATTTCTGGTTATTTCAAAAAAAAAAAAAAAAAATAAAAAAAATTTAAAAGAAAAGGTCTTTAATAGCAACGAGGAGATACAATTAAAGCGGTTAATGCTGAACTTGATGAGCTTAAAAAGCAAGATTTTGAATACTGTTTTCAGAAGAGGATCTATAGGCTTAAGAAATGCATTGAAATCAATGGCGATTATGTAGAAAAGATAGAAAAGGACAGAGATTACGAATAAATGCAAAAATAATATTTTTTTTTTGTTTTTTTTTTTCTCGTCAACTCATCGAACTATTGTTGTTGTTGTTGGTGTTGTAGCTGCTAAGAACTTTTGTTAATCCCCTCGTATACCATATATCTATGTATATATATTTACACAAATTTCGATAATTCTCTCGTGAAAAGATTTAAGAAAAATGAAAGTTTCAGTTACCACAACTTGATTGATTTAGTTTTCAATAATTGTAGTATCAATATTTTATAAGATGAAACAAAATTTGAGTTCAAATCGTACTCAGATTAATTTATATATAATTCTTAAAAAAAAAAACAAAATACATGTACATATTTGTATATACGTGTAGGTACATACATATGCAGATCATTTCAATACATTGTAAATTAGACGATTTACCTCAGGCAATGCACTGTACATATATATATGCACATATATGTGTATATATGTGTATATTCTTACAAATATATATGCATGCATGAGAAATGACGCATTGATGCATTTATTATTTTAGTGTTTTTTTTGTGCGTATGTGTATGTGTGTGTGTGGGTGTGTGTAGAATTCAATTAAAATATTGCCATTTTCAAACAAAACTTCCAAATTTACCAATAACAAAAACATTGAATACAATGCAATATGCATACATACATATATATGCGTATAAATATGAAATGTATGTGCAAATAAAAAAATGTATATGCAATGTTTTACGCATATTTATGTGGGCGTATATGTGTGTGTATGTGTGTGTGTGTATGATTTGCCTATGAATATTATTGCATGCATAAAGCAACGAATATTTGCATTTAATTTGTCTTAAAAATTAACTCCAAATCATACAAATATATGCACTGTAAATATTATACATCTTTATGCATACATATGCATATATACGAGTATGTATGTATGTATGTACTTGTATGTGTTTTACTCTTTAGTTGCCTTGACAGCCTTAACTAAATATAGTCATTGGTGGCGGGCCGCCTAACAGTTTGAGCCCATTTGCACTTTCCACGACTCACTAACTGCCTGACTGCCTGCCTGTCAGCGTAATCAACGTATATACATGCACACATACATACATACGTGTATGTATGTACACTCCTCTCGCTTTGAGTTTATAAAGAATTGCTTGCCATTCTCTTGCTCAAGTGTTTGTGCCATTTCTTCATATTTGTTCGTAAAGTATATATTTTTCTTAGATAACGGTATTATTCTTAGCTTAACTTTTACTTTAGTATTATAGAAAATTATGAATATGAAAAGGATAAGCCAATACACACACACACACATATATATATACACCTGCATCTACGAGTAAGTATGCATGTATTAGTGCTTTCAGCACTTTTATTGAATGCCATCGCTGTACTATTGTAACTAGAATCAAATATACGAAATATGTGCATGTGTGTGTGTGTGTGTGTGTGTGCATGAATTTTTAAGCTAATATTTACTCTAAAATTCAATTTCCTTTCGCATAAAATGAATAATTTTAATCGACACATAGTTATTCAAATGCAAATAGAGCGGCATATTTTTCTAAGAAATAACTTATTCGAATGTACATATGTATATGTGTGGGTTTGTGTGTATATGTGTATTTTCGTATTTGTAAAAGTATTTGAAAGGGTGCTTGAAGGCATTTAATTCAAATTTCTGTTAATCTCCGAAACCCATTGGTTCGTTATGCGCTGCCTCGGTTGAGAACTTCCAGCTTTGATGACTACAATTTGAGGTTACGTACCTGGAATGTTCGGTTCCTTAATTGGTCAAACTGGTTGCTGACGTCACTGTCATACCGGAGATGCGTGATGGAAGTTTCACGGGCCGAAATGAGTAGGTCCTTGTGACATATAACAGATATATTAAATATCCTCTCCTCTTCCAATATGGGGATTTGCATCTTGATGTTTTTCCAACAGATGGAGGAACCCACAGTTTATACTAAGCATGACTCCGAACGGTTGATGGTTTTTTCCTACCAAGGGCGGACCGCAGTTAGAAAAATTAATTTTCTTTATTTTTGGATGTTAATCGAACCAGGACTCGAACCACTCGGGTATTACGGTCGGATACCATATTTAATAAATGCAATTGGAGCTTTGTACAGTCAGGACTTTCAAAGCTGGAGTATTCTTATCAATGCAGATCACATGACTTAGCCACCGTAGCCACTGTATCTTGATTCGCTAAGTTATGTCAATGTCGCCGTACATCGCGTACAGCTCATCTTCCGTTGGCTGCGGTTTATTAAGTCAGGGGAACATGAAGCTTGCACCAAACCCTTACATCGAAAAGTCTTAAATCTGTTGTTGTTGTAACCGCAAGTTATTCACCGAATTGGTTTTCGCTTGGTATAAAGGCCCTTCACGACAGGCATGCTTTACCACGGGTAAATTCAGAGTTTGGTCTTCGTTCGTCGTGAGATGACTTTCTTTTTTAATTATCTACTCAGTCCAAAGCGGCACCTGTTGGGATTCTTAATGATTTTCCAATAAATGGAGTTATCTAAAGTTTATTCAAAGTCGCCTGGGAGGGCTTGGCATACCCTGAAGAGGGGCTACGTTATTTAGAAAAATTAATTTTCTATAGTTTTGGATAATGGTTGGAGTAGAAGTCGATCACTGTCTTTCCAAGTGGTGGTACGCTATGCATTCATACATATATGGAGTTCATATAAAGATGCGTAAAATTGGTGTCAGATTCATGGTGGACGGGAGGGTCCGTCGCTGTGTTCTGTCACTCAACTCGGTAGATGATTTTCTAGACAAAATCTGCAATAAAGCGAAGTTCTTCAACATTTCGCTGATTTGCGCTCACGCCCGAAGTGATCAAAACTAGCTTCTATGAGCTTTACCACTGCCACAATATCAACGCCAAGTTGGACAAAAAGGTTGGGTGCACAAGAGTCGACCACGATGAGAGACCTCTTAAATTCGTATAAGGGAACTGCCTAAGTCCAGACGCCAACAAAACAGTTGGTCATAAGAAAACCAGTTACAATGAGGTTTGTCGTAACTAAGTTGAGAGAAAAATATCGCCTGCCAAGAAACGTCATGAACGGAAGCAGTGCTGGGAATGTTACAGAGATTTGAAGATCGTCTGCTAGGGCAAGTGCGTTGTTGTGGTGCGGTTTCAGGAATCACAGTAGTATTCTAAAGAGGACAACGTGGTGTCTACTCTAGCAATAGCCCTGCGCTACTCGTCATACAGTTTAAGGCTGTTGGAGAAACGAACAAGAATTACCCCCAACTATAATCTAGGCTGTAATACGAACCGTGCGTTCTGGTTGATTTGCAAGTAGATGGTATGGCTGCATTATAATGGAGTCTTCTTGTAGGGAGTATCGGTGACCTTTCATAGACCAGTTTAGCCTCTGTGGACAGCTGGTCATATGAACAGGATAAACACAACGAAGAATAAAAGCAACAAACCCAGCTAAGAGGTCTGCCTCTAAAATCCCTATGTAAATGGTGGACGATGACTCCGGCCGTGATAACATTACCTCAGTAAGTTCTAAGAGGTAAAGTCGTTATGAACAGGAAAATGAGAAATAGGGAGGTGACGATAGCGACACCGGGTTTTATCCTGGGCTGGGACGTAACTGTTTGTGTGGGAGAGTCTGGGCACAGCTCGTGGGCGAACGAAACACCACAGTTCACTTTAAGTCGGATCAGGGTCTGCAATGTCTGCTTACTGCTGGTTCGCAGCAAGCCTTATTGGCAGATGGCCACCGAAAGGTGGAAATCTGTAGAGATGGAGCTGTCAAGCCTAATGATTAAGTGAAAACGTGAGCTCATGCCGTCCTTTGATAGATAAGGTTTAGCTGATCAAACGCAATCCCTCAGCAACGCTACATTGGCTGAATGGAGTCAGGAAAGCCAACTCGAAACCTTAATCGATGACGATAGAATAGATCATGATTGAAGTAAAAATAGCAGTTATCTGCCTGAAGAACCACAAACATGGCAACGAGGAGCTGACAAAGTGCATGAATTAGCTTCTTTGCAGAATATGGGCGGACAAAAGCACGTCCAACAGTCAATACTTTGAAGTCGTAGTCAATGTCGTCTATCTTGGAACTAGCATTAACACCAGATATAATGCCAGCCTGGTAATCCAGCGCAGAATCAGAAACTCTCCTTCGACTAACAAAGATCAAACTCTAAAAATCACTCATCATTGCCGTGCCGCTGTATGGTGTAGAGGCATGGACGATGATAACTTTCGATGAGTTGTCCTTGAGAGTCTTCGAGGGAAAGGTTATAAGCAGGATTGATTAAACTTTGTATGTCAGCGATGGCGACGTTGGCTAGATCATGTTGTGCGGATGGATAAAAATACTCCAGCTTTTGAAAGTTTGGGTGTTGTACCCGCCGGTGAAAGTAGAGGAAGAGCTCTACTGCGTTGGAAAGTTGGAGAGCACTTACTTCAAGCACTGCTGACAACTCAACTATTTCGGACGAACTCCGTTGAGTTTCTCTAACAGTTTTCTTACTAAACACCCGTTATGAAGACACTTTGAAATATATAGTTATGAAAGCATATTTGCTTACTTAGGAAATTGAACTTTGCTTGTGGTCAATGCGCATGAAAATGGAATATGAACGAAAAGCATTTAAGATTCAGTCTATTCCAAGCTTATCTCTAATACAAATATCTACTGTAACTTACTTTGTTTTTCCTTCGCCTTTCCCTTTGCTTGACAATGACACTAATATCCAAACCAAGAAACTCCTTCCACATGACTACTGTGCGCTGTTAACTCAACTCTTTGCTGGCTTGTCGCAAAATTGAATCGATAGCTTTCTTATGAATACACAGTTTCTTCTTATCATTGCCAAATGGCGTTGGCGTTGGCGTATACTAAGTGTGCTGACAGGGTGGAGAAAGAATAAGAAGAGGAACAATCGAAGACAGCAGAGTTGGCGGACCGCCTGATCAATAATGCTTTTTAGTGCAAGTTTCTTTAGGAAGCTTTTTTTTTTGTTTTTTTGATTTTTGTTTGACTTCCTTTCAACCAAAATGCGAATAGTATTTGTCAGTCAGTCAGGGAGTCAGTCAAGCAGTCAGACAGTGAGCGAGTGAGTGCATTGTGTGTCGTGTGGGTTTAACTGCTCACTGTTAGACAATATCAAGTAGAGCGTATGGCTTCCTAAAAGCTGTTGAATGGCGCTGGCTGCAAGCTGCTGACTGCTTAGATGAGCCAAAAAAAGGAGGAAAATGAAAAATTAAAGAAAAAAAATTCCATAAGACAAGAGAGCATGATAGCCAAGTGGTGAGTGGTAGTAATAAGCGCTATGTATGTATGTACGATTGAACGAGATGATTTGAACGACCGGGGAATGGCATTCATCGTATCAGCAGCCTGTGCCTGTGCAGCATTCGTGGCTTGGAACTGTGCAATGAGCAATCAGTGATGCGCAAGAAACGACTGATTGAGATGATAACTTGCTGGAAATATTGTTATTGGCATACGGTGGTGGAGTTGGGTTGAGGCACAGCTTGTTCTTATACCCGCAGCGCCACTCCAGTCACAGTCTAATCCCACAGTGGCAGTGTCAGTGGCAAGAGTAGTGAAATTATATGCAAAAAAAAAAAAAACTTGTCTGCTCGGTTGACTTCAAATGCTTGCATTTTCTCTCTCATTCGCTTTCGACATCTGTGCTTTGATAGTTTCATATTGGATTTCGTTTTTCGTTCATCACCTCGAATCCATTTGCTGTCCATTGAACGTCAATGTCATCGTCCACCTGTCGCTTTCGTGGCTCTGGCTATGCCAAACAAATTGAGTAACGTTTGTTGGTGCTTTTTCTAAACAGTATTATTTTTTTTTGTAAAAAATTTGTAATCAAACATTAATACAATCATAGTAATTTACATAAAGACAACACCTCGTAGGAAAATTTGAAGAAAAAGTACACCAAACTCTTTTTCTTCGTTAAGAAAATTGAGAAGTTAGGCGGGCCTTTTAGACTTCTTCCAAGTTTTTAGAGCTTTTTCGTCCCGTCAATGTCTTCGGCTGCAGTAGTCGAGTTGTTACCACTGCGTACTAACATTCAGAAGACCATGGTTCGAGTCCTGGTTCGACCAGCATCCAAAATCCGAGTATATTTCTGACATCAATTTGGAAAAGGAACTCGGCCGAAGATCACTTTCACTGGGTTTCAAGTGATTCACTTAAGGAAAGGTACGCGCCCAGTTTTATCCCCTTTCACTGCGAATGTTCTGATTGCATAAGAAGAAAATTCCGGACGGTATTCATCAACATTTTGAGAGCGATAACTTACGACGAATCCAAAGTCAAGCCCTCACAATGATATCACCTGCTCATCGTTTCATATATGAGGACTACTAACACTTTTACTTTAAATCAAATGAGGCATTTAGAGGCGGTGAGGGACTACTCCCCTCTGGGAAGAGTAGGGAGAGGTGCTACTGCTCGCCTTTATGAAAATTTCAGACATTTAGGGTTGGCGAGAATCTGCTCTCTGAGCCAGTAGTCGCGAGTGCCTATTTCTCTACATTTAGTACCCGTACATAGAGAGGAGAACTCCAAATTGGGTTCATTTTAGGTAAAGGATCTCGGTGTCCGGCGAGCGTGCTGCTGCTGAAACGCTTAGCTCGTCAGAAGCGCTAAGCCGTATCTTAGGGGCTGTTGGAAATACACTCTTTTTCTTGCCGTGGGCTTCCTGCGTCTAGAAAAATGTTGACATATTTGGTTTCTTCAAAGAAGGTAATGCCATTTCCTCGGCTTGCGATATTGCAACTAAATTGAAAAATTAATTTCAATTATTTTCAGCCTCATCAGACGTGTAAATCCTATTGTGACCCTCTTCAGGCTAACGAATTTCCCTACGTAGTTAGGTTTGTATTATAGACGCTGTAGCTGGTATATCTTTTTAATCAATGTAAACAACTTGGCTCTGGGTTACATTGACAGTGGACAGTGGCGGACCCGGATTGCTTAATATCACTTTTAGCGCCACGCTTGTCAATGCCGCGTATCCCTTTCCATTGGCGCTTGGGAATTTTTCTTTCAGGAACCCCCTCGTCCAGGACTCCAATGATAAATGAAGGCCTAGCCTCTTCAGCTGACCTCTGTCCTTTCGCCACTGCTGCTGGCCATCTAAGCAGTTGGTCAGCATGACGCTTCTTCGCATACTTCGCATTTATAGGGTATTCGCCACTAAAGAGTGGAAATGCTCCGTCATAATTAATGTACGTTCCCCTTTGTCATCACCTTCCCCGCATAGTTTAGTTCCGGCTGCTGCGGATGTAGCGACTTTCCTGGCTTCGCTACAGCTCCAGTGTTGGTACTAGCCTTTGCACAAAGACCAAGCATGGCTCCCGTTTTTGTGCCTTCCGATTTAGAGCTCTGATCTCCTCTAGGAAAAACTTGTTTCTTCGGGCTTTTACGAAGAAGGTACGGTCCTGTTTGGGTGTACTCAATGGTGTTAGAGGGCCGAGAACATTTTTAAGAATGTATCCAAGTCTGAAAGGGGTGGTGTTATTTCTGAATTTCTCGTTTAGAGGACCAAGCTCTAGCTCCCTCATTTCTTAAGTAAGATCTACTAAAGTAAAACTTTCCGCATTTTTGGTGAAACCTCCTGCCAGCAGGGACTTATTGAAGTATTTACATATCTACAACTATCTTTTAACTTATAACTGTAATTGAAGCAAATTGAAGCATGAATAAAGTCCGTAACATACAGCTGAAGCAACAAAACGGAGCAGACGCAGCAGAACGTCGCCGGTTCAATACCACAATTTTATTTCATAAAACACCATTCAGCAGTCGTCTGCTGTTCATCGCCATACATGTTAGAAGCGGCAAACTAGAAAGCAGTCCAAACGACAAACGTCTAACAAAACAACTCAACCGACCAGCAAATAGTCGGCAGAAGACAGCAGAGACAGATGTAGGTGAAGGGGAAGTTTGTGTTAGGGTGCAGAGGGTGCAGAGGGCGGAGAGAGCTATTGAGTTCTCTATTGAGTTGACTGCAAAAAGTGATAGTAACTTCTGCTCGGTTGCCTTCGAAAAGATAACTGCAGTCAATTTCTTCACACTCACAGACAAATAGTTGGCAATATGAATGGTTAAAAAGGTGTTTAATTGTTTTTGGAATGAAGAGGTTCGATGGTCTCTAACTTCATTTATTCATCTGACATATACTTGATCTCCGAAACGGCACGTAGCAGTTTTACTGAGTTGCGTTTCAGTAGCGTTTACACTTTGACATTCATTTCTTCAAATAAACGCATGATCGCCCATTTAAGTAATAAATATTTATTTATTGTAAATGGTATGAGGATAAATATTGTCAAGAAAATTAATAGAAGAACTCTTTGTGGCTATATTAGAGTGCTTAAAGAGTACATACTAATGAACCTGTTCCAGTTCCAGGGCCTCCTTCCTCTGTCTCCCAGTATGAGATACTCTTATGCGACTTTCCTAAAGCGTCTTGCAGTTTGGGCTGTACCTCTTGGATGCATACACGATGTTTTCCTTCGACCTTGGTCGGCCGTATAAACCGAGTGGTCAGCAGTACGTACTACGTTTCGATTTGGCTGTGCTCGAATTCAAGCCCAACAGACATTCGAAATTAAGAAAATTAAACTTTTATAATTGCGGTCGTCCCTCGGTAGGGATTGCCAACCCTTTCGAGTGTATTTCTAACATGAAATAAGAGCCCATCATAAAAACTCCATCCGTTCGGAGACATTTTTGGCCTATTTAACACTGGCCTTCTGCTTCTCCAGTTCAGTTGCGTAGCAGGTATGGCTCTTAGCAGCTCTCCGGTTCCTGTGTGCACTGACGGACGCTTCTATGGTGTGTGTGTTGGCAATCTAAGTCAATTGCTCTGCTAATACAAAAATGGTAATATTTTTCCATCAACTAATGAGGTCATTGTGAGATGCAGCTATTGCCAAGTCAATATCATGATCCCACTCGTGATCTTCACTTATGACATTGAAAGCGGAATTGTTTGGATTCTCGGACAGCAGCTATTGGCAGGTGTTCTCGACTTATGAACTGGACTATCTGATCGGTCTTCCTCAAGAGTATGCTGTAGTTAAATTGAAGGACCATAGCCTCTCTACTACTACCGGGGTAAGAGCCTTATGTGCAAGTCTTGGATGTAGCGGTCGTATTGTCCACTGAGAAGCTGTCACACACTGGTCTTAGTTGGCGGCGTTGTAGTATAATTAAGCGGGGGCAGTATACACTTTACCTTATTCCAAAGTGCTGCGCAGGCCAGAGCACGCCCAAAAATGTCATCAGCCAGAGCAAGAATAGCAACTGACAGGTATCACATTTCCACATACTATGGTCTGACACATGGAACCGATAGAACGGGAGAACTAGGAGTTGGCGAGTTACACCGCACGTGCGGTGGAGTTGGATTTGGTTGGGAGTGGAGATGTAAGGAAAGGATGAAAGTCATGCTTTGGAGAGCACTATTGGGTCGTGCAGGTCTGTGCATGGTAACTCATCCCATGGGTAATGGTACTTAATGAGGTGCAATGGAGCGACCAGGTCTTAATATGATTCAAGTCATTGCTCTAATAGCATTTAATCGAAATGGAGTCGCCATTTGCACAGTGTTGCTCCGTTGACGTGCACAAACTAGACTTACCTGTCGACGAGCAAAGCCCAAACTCTACAAGTCTCTTAACGTTCCCGTCCTGCCATATGGTTCGGAGGTTGGCAACATCTGATGAGTCGGTGCTGGGAGTGAAGGACGGTGAATACCATAACCTACGAGATATATGGCGACATTTGACTTAGTTTAGGGAATCAGGAGATAGCGGCCGCTATGGCTATTTCAGGTTGTCCGGATAGATGAGAACACTAAAGCATTGAAAGTTTCCGATGCAGTACCCGCCGATGGAAGCGAATTAAGAGGAAGACCAGGTGGAGAAGGACCTGGCTGTACTTGGTATTTTCAACTGTCGTTCAACAGTGAAAAGAAAGAACAAACGGCAGGCTGTTGTTAACTCAGCGATAAACGCGTAAGCGGTTGGTCTACGCCAATAAAAATGAAGAGAGAGTATGCCAGTGGAGAAATGCGCAAAATATGAGTGACCAACATAGAATACAAGTTCCAAACAGCATTGCTTTTTACTATGTCCTATTATAAAATAAATTATGTGTCGTCGTGCTATCCTTTATGCATTGTAGCATACTTTTAGGCGGAACGAGCAAAGTGCTTGGAGCAGGGGTACTGAGCCCACTACTATTTTAATAAATTTCTTTTTCGCCACATGTTAAGTTTGCTTTTTTTAACAACACCAAGTCAACAAATTTTTAAATAGATCTCGTGTAAATAGTCGTTGAGCTAAACTGCAGCCAGACGACTGGCGTGTTAACGCACCACCAAGACAAAACAGACGGGCGTTGCATTCATAAATACATAGATAGACATATGCAAACTGTAGAATTGCAGTGGAAAATATAAACTCAAAAAAAAAAATAAAAAATAAAAAAAAATAAAAAAGAAGAAGAAGAAAAATCGGAAAAAAGCAAGTGCATTTGCATCACTGATGTTCTATCAACATTAAATCGTCTCTCTGTCTGCGTTTACATTGCATAACTAACGAGCCAAAATGAATGAGTGTGGTTGAAAAGCCAGACGTAATGAACAATTCAGACCTTTAACCGATGTCTGCGGGTTTTTTTCCACCATGTCCTTGCTGCATACTGCACGCTTGTGTATGTGTGTGTGCGTGTGCGTCTGTGAAAATTTGCTTAATATTAAATTTCGCTTAACCGTATTATGAAACGAGCAGAAAAAAAAGAAGAAGAAGAGGGAAATATGATTTTGTATTTGACATTGTCATCATTGGCTTTTTAGCTTTTGCCATTTGCTTTGCCCACTTCAGCGTCAAGTCTGTCACTTGGTTATTTGGAATTTTGAATTTTGATATCATCTTACTCTGCCAAGTTTAATTTGTGGTTTTGTTTGTGTGTGTGTATGTGTGGGTGTGTGTGTTGAAGGCACTGAGGCGTAGACATGCAAAAATGTTGAATGCAAGAATTTCTCTGTCGTCTGGCCTGCTTTCGGCTTGTAATGGTTTGATATACATAGAAACTCCTAGACTTTTGTGGAGTTGTTGATACAAATAAGTATGTATATATGTATGTATGGTATATAAAGTGGTAAAAATGCTTTGATTCGATCGTGTTAGGCATCTAACGACTGCCAATATCCACAACGAAAGTATGTTTAAAGAAATTGCATGCAATTTGTTTGATTGGTTTCAAATGTTTTACGATTTTTTTCATGTCTTAAAATTCATAATGTAACTATTGAAGCGTAAGGCAGTTGAAAAAGTCTTGCTCCGGCAGTTCTAATTCGTTATATACATTTTTTTTAGTCTAATGGAGAGCTGAACATCGCTACGATTCGACTTCAGTCGCTCTTAATACCTCTCATCGAAAGAGAGCGTATTTGGAGATTGATTAACCAGAAGAGTGTCGATAAAGAGAGCCGACGGGACGGAGCTAGTTAGTTTACAATTCCATTAACTATCTAATTTGATGTCAAAAAGTTAAGAAGCACAGTTGGTGTCACATCTCTCTTCACATCATATCTTCAATGTAGTGGTGGTCTACCTCCTCCCCTGCTTTCATTAACTTGGTACTGCTGGTCTTATACTAGAGACGTTCTATGTATGTATGGTATACATATCTGCTACAGTTCACCGTTCCTATGGTTACATATTCGCGCTCGCTAATACTAAAACTTTTAGCTGATACCGGATACCGATCCTTTTCATCTTCATTCATCGCTGCTTTGTTATTCTTCAAGCGAGCAATCGCAATCACCATTACTCATTCAATTTTTCTTCAATTGTGTTTTTTCTATCATAGTTTTCATAGAGTTTTAGCATATTACTCCTGTCGGTCAAATTTTCAAGCTCTTCGTATTAACTCTCAGTCTCTCTCTTGGAAAGTAGCAGCGCAAGGCGAGCAGAATGTCTACCTCAACCCATTTGTGGATGTTCCGTCACGAAGGCTGAATTTTTCCGAAAGTTGTCTTGAAGATACCCCCTTTGCCCATCTAAGCACAGGTTTGATATCGTGGCGGAGCAACGGTCATAACTGAGCTTGAGCTACTCGTAAAAGGCATCAGTGATTGATGAAAAACTTCGCATTGATGCGGATTGTGGTGAGACACTCATCTATCAGGGTGAATGTCAGGACTCAGCAACTGAGTCTATCTCTAATACCAAATTCGGACACATATTAAAAAAGAAAGGACGGCGCAGGAGGATGCGACTCGCCAGCGGTACTTGCAACATCTACAAGTGCAATCCATCTGGCTACCGAACCAGTTTAGGATATATTCAAGCCGCTACAAATTATGCACAAAATTTTCGTAAGGGCTCATAGACGGATCAGGATAAGATGGAATGCCTAAATGACATACAGAATCATTAAGATTATGTGCAAGAGTGTCGAAATAAAACACTCATATTTTTTGCTCACGCCGTCTCGAAAAGACTGCAGGATAGTTGTTGGCCTAAAGAGAGGTCATTAGTAACAATGCCATATGCAGGAAAAGCAGAGAAGAGGGCATGAGTGAGATGCTTGAACACCTCTTCTGCTTCTGTCTGGCCTTATCTAAAACTCGCTACTTCAGATCGAACTAAATTGAACCTTCATCTCGCATTACAAGGAACCAACAGGTCCACGTATCGCATGACAGCCAGCCAGCATAATCTAACCTAACCTTATTGCCGCTGTAGTACATGTTACAAGAACCAACTAGTTTTCCTTGGAGGCGTTACCAAGTATTTCATTGAAGCTTTAATCGTCGTACACCAATCCATTCTGTATCAGGCATCAAATAGTCGGTTATAATATGTACCTATGATTCCACCGGCTCACAAACCACACCAAACCGTTGATTTTTCTGGAAGAAATTACAGCTTTTGAACCTCTTCAGGTTGCTCTTCGTCCCAAATGCGACAATTTTGCTTATTTACATACGCATTGAGCCAGAAATGGGAACAAAATTTGGCTTGAAAACGTCAGACCTATTTGGAACTTTTCAAGATCCCATAGAGCGAATCTAGTTGTATATTTTGTACGTTTTCAACACAAGATCTCGAGGTAAAATGCGCTAAGTCATTCTATACGTCAGTCCGACTTGCTGCGAATGGCGCCGAAACGACTCTCCACGGTCTTTGTGTACACTCTCAGCTACGGTCGATATATTTCCTTCACTGCATGCTGGACGTGGTCTATTCGGTTGAATATTATACAGTAATGAATGCTGGGTCTCAAGATGGTTTATGGTGTTGCGAATAGTATGCCCACTAGTCGATTATGTTGACTATAAGTTGAGCGTAGCGCATGAAACACATTCTCTACAGAACGTGAATTAAACGTTTTTCAGACGAAAGTCTTTCCACAA
The DNA here is from genome assembly GCA_037013455.1 of Ceratitis rosa. Lineage (NCBI taxonomy): Eukaryota > Metazoa > Arthropoda > Insecta > Diptera > Tephritidae > Ceratitis > Ceratitis rosa. Next base: position 4,027 of record JAWMAG010000401.1, on the reverse strand, counting down.
TGAAATGTCAAACAATAATGGAAAAGAAAATAACATGACGCTGATGACGTGATCTGTCAAAAAAAAAGGCCTCCACATGGATCACCCATTATAATGGCTTTCGAGTTTAAAGTAATAAGATAAAATTACCGTAATATTGGTTGTATGAATCAAAATTAAATTTCAATTGGAAGCGGTTGTCAGATGAGTATATGTACTCGTGTTTGCACTATTTGCTTACATTCCAAAGAAAATGCAAATATTTGTTGCATATCTACATACGTACATACATACATACATACTGATGGCCAACGTCAATACTTTTTTGTTTCAAATTACCATTGCGAATGCAATATATTTCAGTAAATTTAATGTAGTGCAACAATATTGAAAAATTATACTTGAATGCATACACACATACATATGTACGTACGTGAAAAACAGACCAGAAAAAAAAACAACAACTGCATATGTCAACAAGCGGCAACAATGCGGGTGACAGCAATGCGCTGTCGTATTTCGACCAGTTGGACCATTTGGGAAAGGGTATTGATTTTTGATATACTCTTATATACGAGTATGTATGTATGTGTGTGTGTGTGTTGTATGAGAGAGAGTAAAAAATTCTATATTTGTGGAAAAATTCAACGCACTGTCAGTTGACATTCGCAGTTTGTGCTGTGAAACCTGTTGGTTGGTATGCCAGCCACAAATAAAGGGGTCACCACGAATGCCAGTGAATGAAAGCAAAACAAAAAAAAAAATTAAATAAAAATAAAAAAAAATGTCCATGCAAATTTTCGTATTGCGTACATAACAGGATAACGTAAAACAATACTCGCCGCGTTATTGAACTGTGTTTTTGTTTTTATTATCTCAAAATTATTTGCAGCTTTAAGCTTATCAATGCTGCCACCATCATTGTTGGCAAATGTCAAATGCACACATACATACAAATGTTTATTCACAGTTTATATTATTGACCATTGCCTGATGCACTTATTCGTTGAATGCACTGCGCCACTTAAATGAACTGATTTTTTATAGCAATTTTTTGTTTTTTTAATATTTTCAGGGCACTACTATTTACCCTCCGTTTGTTTGATTGTTGACATTTATAAACGTGCTGGTCGGTGAAAGCTTGAATGATTTAAATAACAGTATTTCTTGCTTACTAAGAACAGTTTTATTGCTCATAACAAACGGCAAATTGTTCAGCAGGACCTCTTTTTCAACAATGTCCTAGACACCGCTTTACGCGATAACAGCCGAAACAACAATCGGTTCTTCTAATCGCTTTTTGGCGACTGTTAGAAAAACCAAAGGAAACCAGGTCACTCTCTACCTGATCCTTCAAACGGAGTGGAGGTCTTGCTCCTCTACTGCTTCCACTGTCGGATACTGCATCCGAATACTTTCAAAGTTGAAGCGCTTTCAATCATTCGGATGACATAACCTAGTCAGCGTAGGCGCTCTCTCTTGTTTCGCTGAACTATATTAATGCCGTCATATAGTTCGTATAACTTATTGTTTCATCGTCAAAGGTCCATAAATCGTTCGTTTTGCTGCGGAAGACTCCCAAGGCCACTTATCGGATATTGACATCGGCCGTACCTCAGCACCACATAGAAGGACGGGACGATAAGTCTGGCGCAAGTTAGGTCTGGATACTGTAGCAGGTTAAACTCCAACCTATCCAGACTCGACCCCAGCATACCCAACATATACCCTGCATGTGGGGAGTCTCCGCATGACACTAACCAACTCTTCACATGCCTCCTTGAGCCCACACATCTAACCCTCATTTCCCTCTGGTCAAATCTCGTCGAAACAGCACGTTTCTTGGACGTCCCATTAGATAACCTAAGCGGGGCTAGTGAACCGCTACAACAACAACAACAACAACACGGGACGATAAGCGACTTATAGAGCTTGGTCTTCATTCATCTAGAGAGGTCCTAACATTTCGATTGGATTTCCTCTAGATAGACGAAACTATCTATGACGTCGAAATTATGACTGTCAACAGTGACGTGGGCGCCAAAGCCATGAATGTATCGACTGGTTGTTTGATGAGAGCAGATATTTCGTTTTGTCCTCGTCCACTACCTGCCCCATATTCGCTTCATTTCTTCGCCAAGCTTGGATAATGTCGAACTAACAGGGCGGTTGTTAAGGTCTCTTCTAAAAGATTGTGCCTGTTCTATTTAGCTCTGCAGCTCTTATTATTTTCTGTAGCAACAAATTGAAGGAATCGCACGATAAGAAATCACTCTGTCTGAAACCTCGTTTGGTATCAAACGGCTCGGTGGGGTTCCTCCCAATTCTGATTGTGTTTCTGCTGTTGTTCAGCGTCAGCTAACACGGGTGTGGCAGGGTGTGTGTAAACTTTTCTTCAATGTTCGATCTGGTTTCGAGCCATTCGACTTGGTGACAGCCAAGTAGTTTGATGGATTGTTTTGTGTTGACAACTGTTGTTACAAATAACCGTCTTTGGCGCGCCTGTGAAGTCGATCAGTCTCAGGCCTTTAAGGGAGGATTCATTGTGGTGGCAGCATTTTCCGACTGTTATACCAAAGACACCTTTTTTGAAGTCGCAAAGCCCGATTTTTATGTCGTAACGAGTGTGAAGGGAAGTATTCGATATTTGAGCCTCTCCCCATCAGCATTCTAACAAAAACTTGTGCTCCTTTATATGAGTGCAAAAGACACAAGAAACTATCTTCGTTTGTAGGCATTTCCTTCATGGTGGTGATGTCAGCTTTACTTTTTGTGAGTCATATTCCTCAAAATTTGAAGTTTTCATACGAAGCTTTGTTATATGAACTGGTTTTCATGTTGCGGGTCTCAAACCCACTCCGCAACCCTGCTTCAAGACCAACACCGGCCGCATATCCGTAGCTCAGTTGTACGTGCATCGGATTTCTTACGTTTCCAGAGTGTGCGGCGTGAACGTAAGAGCGAGAATTGAGTATACCTAAGCGTCTGTAACTCGTTACATCAACTAAAATTTTATGCGAATCATTCAAGTTTTCAACACCATACGCTTGCTCAGTGTTTGAATTGGAATTGGCATGAAAATTGTTTGCCAGCAAAACAGCGGTGACAGCAATGGAAATAAAAGCGAAAAATTATAAAAAAAAATATGAAAATTGTGTACAATTCAACCGGCCTGCTTCTAGCAAAAGGGACATAAAAAACATAAATTTTTAAAGAATGAAAAAATAGAAAGTGCATTAAAAGCGAAATAAATAAACGCGAAATTGATGGCCAACCGTGATTAATTGTATTTTCCGGTTTATCCATTGACCCACAGCAAAATGAGTTTGCACATAAATCAACAAATTTTTTTTGTTGGCATAAAAAACTATATTATAGTTTTATTTTATGCAAAATGCATTTACCATATATATTTGTGCATTTAAGTAATTGCAAATATTGTTTATTTAGTAAGTGATAGATAAAATGTTCACAGCTGCGACGCGTTGCTTTAAAATTCCAATTGGAAGTTTTGGGTTGAGCTTTCAGTCAGCTTTTGTAAATTGGAAAATATTTGTGGAAAACCTTTAAATCATCATTTTTCTAACCGAATACAAATAATTTAATGGTCGTTTTTAATTTTTGTTCCTGATGGCAATTATTTATATAAATATTTTATATTTTATTATTTTTATTTTTATATGTTTTTATATATTTTTTAATTTTTTGTCCTCATATTCACTACTACAGTTTGATAAATCGAATTGTCAACCAATGTTTATATCATTTATCAATTAAAAAAATCATTCTTTATATTTCTACTACAGCAGTAGAGAAAATCTATATTTGTTTTGGTCAGTAAACCAAAAACATATTTGTTAACACAATATTGGAGTATAAATTAATTAGAGAAATTTTTTTTAAGTTCAAAAAGTGTTTTTAGTGAAAAAAAGAAAAATTAAAAACACAACAGAAAAAAATAAAAAATCATTCAAGGTATTTTACCCATCACTCTCTCTCGAATACCACCTCTAAAAATACAATCCTCTCTGTTCTCCAACCAATCATT
>JAWMAG010000400.1:557500-608192 GCA_037013455.1 Ceratitis rosa | reverse complement strand
CCTTCAGGTTCTGGCAGCGTGAGTGGTTCCTTCTTAACGCCATTTATCTGAAATAGTGATGCACGTACTCTCGCAATTTCTGCAAATGAAGTAAAGAAAAATTATGAATTATTTGAAAAATATTTGGAAAATATAAGTGAAATAAGAACGTAATTTTATTATTAATTAACGAGCAGATGCTATTAATAATAAAACATCACACACACTGGAAAAGAATAATTCATGATTCATAAGTAAACAAATAGCGCTACATCTACATTAGGGTAATCTGATGAAAATTTCGTTTAACCACTGACAAGATTTAACCCTATAGTTTGTATTCTGATATGAGATAACGATTTTGAAAAAAGAATTGGCAAAGTTTATAAAATTGTTTAATTTTTTTAAATCTAAAAATGCATTTTACACATATTTTTGGTGCTTCCTAATTCAAAAATATTTACACGAAAATTTGTATTGGTCGAATATACAATATATGCGTGCCGAGTGACGGAAGCCATATTGTGCTTAATTGAATTATCAAATCTAATAGATTTCTGAACTCTTGACACGCAGCGGCATCAAATTAATTTCGCACACAATTAGCCAGCAAAAGACTATTAAATTTTTTAAGTGTGTGCGTTAATACTGCCAATAAACCGCTACATACACGTATGACCGTAAATTTACTGTGGAGAATTTACCGGAGAAACATATTATAGTCGTTAGTTGCATTATTATTATTTGTTTTTTTTTTTTTTGTGTTAATAATTTATACACGTTTCCATCATAAAGCGGCAGCTTACTTTTGCCTTGAGTTATGGGCAAAAAGTCAAGCTTTAGCTCAATAAACAAGCAACAAGCCAGCCAACCAAAAGACCAACGAAAATCGTGATTGACTGACTGACTGTAATTGGCTTGCAACAATGCAGCGTACTTGGCCAAGAGCGTGCGGCGACCAAAAACCAAAACACGCTAATGCAAGTTGCCAAAAGTGCCGACGACGACAAAAAGAGCGTGTGTGCAAGGAAGTCAAGTGGAGGCATAGGAGGGTAGTAAGATGATTTAACGCCTAACAACAACCGCCTACACCTCCTGCTCCTCGTCTTCTTCCTCCTCACTTGTAAATTTAGTTGGATTTTTAGTTGTTAACACATTGTTATAATGAATGCGCAAAACTGTTCATAACTACTCATAAACATTAAAACAACTAAATAAACATAACCGTTATACACACGCACACACATACATACATACACTGATATCAAGTTATTATGCATATTCATACATTAATATATCAGCAGCTGATGATAGATGCTACTGCAGCTCACTGCAATTAGCACCGACTATAAATAATCACTTTGTATGATGCTAAAATGTTTTTAAACGTTTTGACCATATTTCACACGCGAACAAAGCAGCCAACCTAACGCAGCCAATCTTCTCCAAAACGCTTACCATTCAAATGACGTTTAGTAATAGCTAAATGATTATGGTTCGCTAAGTAATTGTTGCTTTTCTTGTTGTTGTTGCTGGGGCACTATGTTTATTTTAAAGGCGAACAGGTTAAAATTGAGTTTGTCCATGTTGTGGTGGAAATCACAATGACCAAAATGTGTTAATTACACCCAAATGGGGTTGTAGTTAGTAGTAGGTCGCAGTGACTGTGTGAGGGTTGGATTTATGAAAACTTATTAGCAAAACTTTAGTGTGTGACGATGATGGAAATTTAAAGGGGGTAAGCTGGGCATATTTTATATATTTATTTAGACCCAACAAAGTAATCAATCGAAAATCTATGGAATAGTTTTAATAATATAGGTTTCACGGTACAAATACAAAATTTTTCGTTTCAAAGACGCCTTTTAACTAATGGGTCCATGGCCGAAGACATAAAAAATAAATTTTTTTTACGTAGGATTTTTTAAATATTTTTTTTTTGCGGCAAATAGTGCACGTGTGAACAAAGACATAAAATTGTTGATTAAAAAAAAACTATGTAATATAAAAAAATATCCTACGTAAGTCTCTGGAGAAAGGTATTTCCAATGTACTGTCAAAATTTCATAAGAATCGGTGAAGATTTGTTCGAGTTATGTCTTCGGCCAGTTTAAAAAAAGTGATTTCGATAAAAACAGGTTTAAGGTTAAATGCGGGCGGGGCGGGGACCTGTGAGGCCCTGCATCCATCTTTTAGTATGTTATTTCTAATACCCTAAACCACCTTTTAAGACAAAAAAATTTTTTTGGATTTTTTAAAAAAAAAAACAATTTGAAAATTTGAAATACAAGTTGGTTGGAAAGGTTCTGCGCTCACCAAGAAATAGCACTACTAGCTTCATTTAAAGTAGTCGGGTGTCAGAGTATTTTTTTTAATATGGAAAAAATTGAATATCGCACAGTGATTAGATTCTTTGTTTTGAAATATTTAACGCACAGTTGAATATTGGGCTGATGAATTTAAACGTGGTCGTACTAGGCTTGAAAACGATACACACGAAGGACGCCCAAAAACCGCAACCACACCAGAAATCATTGAACAAGTTTATATCATAATTTTGTTAGTGAAGATCCAAGTTTGACTAAGTGTGAAATTGCTAATGCCATAGGCATCTCAAAGGATCGAGTATTCATAATTTTACTTGAAGAAAGCTTTTTGGAAAGTTAGTGCCGCACACGTTAACAATTCAACAAAAAGTGGATCGAAAAGAAATCTTTCAGCATAATTTGAAGTATTTTAAGCAGAATAAAACCGGTTTCTTGCAGCGTTTCATAACTATGAATGAGACTTGGATATACCACCATGATGCAAAATGAGTTTTGTTCATTGATTATCTGTAGAAAGGTAAAACAATCAACTCTGAATATTATTGCAGTCACCGTATTCACCAGATTTGACTCCCAGCGACTACTACCTCTTTAGAAACCTGAAACAATTCCTTCATGGAAAGTGTTTTTCGTCAAGGATCATTGGAATAGGTGTATTGAAGTTAAAAACTAGAACTTTAACAAATAAAGAAAGCAAATTACGTTGGGTACTCGGCTGATGTTTAACATATACTGAACGCCAGTTAGCAATCTGACTTTCACAGAAGAGCTAAAATCCACTGATGGTATATGGAAGGTAGGAGGCTTGCCTATAAACAACTCAAATTATTGGTTGATGTGAGACATGAGTACCACTGTTATTATCATATATAATAGCTAAGACAATTGCACTGATTGGTCAGCCAGTTTCGGTAGCGATTTAGTCCCCATTCCTCCCTTCATAATTTTCTATTTAATGATATAGGTCTTAACAAATATTTTCCCATATTAATCGTTGCAAAGGGCAACCTAGAGAAGTTCCACATATTCAACAAAACCGAACCCTTGAATCGATAGACAACTACAACTTTTTTTGAAAGATCACGCGTGAGTCGTGTCAAGCTGTCATGTTGCTTTTGTTCAGCATTGTTTGATATTTCACTATGGAAAGACTTACACCTGAACAACGCTTACAAATCGCTCAACTTTATTACGAAAACCCACGTCCTGCAAATAATGTGTTTTGCGCGCTTCGCTCAACTTATGATCAACATAATCAGCCTGCTGACCGTACTATTCGCAACACCATCCATCAACCATCTTTAGACCCAAAACTCATTATTGGATAATATTAGACCGAATAGACCACGTCCATCACGCAGTGATCGGGGCCATTCGTGGCAACTCGGACTGACATATGGAACGACTTGGCGTATTTTAAACCAAGATCTTAACTTGAAAGCGTACAAAATACAGCTTGTGCAAGAGCTAAAGTCACTCGACCTTCCGAGGCATCATCGCTGCGCTAAGGGGTCAATGGGTATGTAAACAAGCAAAAGCATTTTGAACAAAGAACAACCTGGAGAGATTCAAGAGCTGCCATTTCATCTTGAAAAATCAACGGTTTGATGTGGTTCATAGGTCCATGTTTTTCCAAAACCGATGCCGGTGAGAAAGGAACTCTAAATAGCGACCGTTATCGCGCCATGATAACCGGCTATTTGATGCCTGAAATTGAAGCTCGTGATCTCGGCGACATTTGGTTTCAACCAGACGACGCCACTTCCCACACATCGCATCAATTAATGGATTTATTGAGAAAACTCTTCGGTGAGCAAATAATTTCACGTTTTGGACCGATCGATTTGTCACTACGATCATGTGATATCAAACCGTTGGACTTTTTCCTATTGGGATATGTAAAATCTAAAGTCTATGCAGACAATCCAGCTTGATTCAGGCCTTGAAGCAAAACATCGCTGGTCGTAATGATCGAACGAGTCATTGAAAATTGGACTCAACGAATGGACCATCTGAGACGTAGCGGCGGCGAACATTTGAAAGAGATAATCTTCAAAAAATAAAATCCAAAGAATTTTCTTTCGAATGATAATAAGCATTCCCCACGAAATTTGAATTTCCTGTTTTTTTACTTTAACAAAGTAGGTAACCTCGAAATGGATCACCCTTTATAAGAGATCTCTCTGAAAAATTTTTGTTTTTAATAAAAAAAATAATATATATTAAAAAAAAAATTTATTTCACAGTGTCTGGGACTTACTATTTAATCATCGGCATCAGCATACCAGACAGTATCTACAGACGCAGTGCTAATAATCAATGAAACCATACCGATGTTTTTGTTGTTGTAGTAACCCCGCTTAGAACAGGCTTAATTAATTTAAGTCGCCGAGGTCATCTAATGGGAGGTTCAGGAAATGTGCTGGCGGGATTGGACCAAAAGGAGAGGGGGTTAGATGTGTCGGCTTAAGGGGGCATGTGAAGAGGTGGTTAGTGTCGTGCGGGGACTCTCCACAGGCAGGGCATACGTTGGGTAGGCTGGTCGAGTCTGGATATGTAGGAGTTTAACCTACTACAGTATCCAGATCTAAGCTGTGCCAAGATCACTCGGGTCTCTCGAGGCAACTCGAGCTCACTGTCTGCAATTGGTGGTGGTTTATCTCCGAGTACGCCATTAACGGGAAGGGAGTCTTTGAAGGTGTTGACTGACTCCTGGTGAATGGCGTTCAATGGTTGTCTGTGCGCCGTCCTGTCCAGCGGTTCTTGCACGTGTTGCTGGATGGCGTTCTTCATGTCAAGTACTTCGTTTCTGATGTGCCTAGGGAGTACTTCTCTCAAGACAGCCGGTTCTACGCACCGGAGTTGACCCAGATTTTATCCGGCTAAGGACTTTCACCCTCCTTTCGGCGATCTAACCCCATTTAGGTCAAACCATACTGATCGACCCCCTCTCTAAAGATAGGCACACAATGGCAGAAAAGATGGAATGACGCTACACATGGACGGTGGACAGCTAAGTTCATACCTAAAATTACAAAGAGGCAAAATCGCCCAGGCGGATTTACAGTAACAACGCTTTAGAAGCTCTCTCGAAGCAGAAGTAGAAAAAATAGTAAACCGACCTGCCGACAACAGGCGTCGAAACATGGAAGCACATAAGGTAATAAACAGAAAAAGTAAGACGGGCAATAAAGCGGCAGCTAGACGCAGGCTCAGCAGAAGTCTTATAACTATAAAAAATATGATACGCCACCCCAAATTAATACGAAAGTTCCAAGTTGGAGCTAGTTTTTTAGTCTCCAGACAAAGCAGTAGGCATTTTTCTAACCCCACCCGCACAAAAAGAATATTTAGTCATCAGAAAATTGTTGTACACTTTTTAAGAAACTTTAGTGTTTTTATTAATTAAATTAATCACTTTAACTACTATTTCTAAGAAAAATAATTTATACAGCCGCATTAGCGTAATGTATTTGTTTATTTTATTTCTGCCGTTTTCTTTTTTTTTTTTCAATAAATTATTATATGTACTTAATGCAACATAATGGATTTCTTTATCTAATTTGTGCCATTTGTCAAATAACACACACACACATAACCGCTGATATTGTATATACATATATATGTACGCCGGTAGCCTATTACAATGCAATTGTTAGTATGTAAATGAGTGACAAAATGGCCAACTAGCCCAGGCAATAGACCACTCAGTCAGTTGGCCAGTTAGTCAGCCAGTCAGTTAGTCAGTCAGCAGGTTGATTGCCTATTCAGTAGCATGCAAATGTCGATTGCGAACACAACAAAAAAAAATGAAAAATACATTACATTTTAGTTTATTGATTATTACACTCGCGTTTATAAACATTGCAGGTATGCATTTTGTGTGCATTGTAGATACATCGCATGTGTAAGTGTGTGTGTGTGTGTGTGTGTGTGTGTGTGTGTGTGTGTGTGTGTGTGTGTGTGTGTGTGTTGGCATTATTCACGATTATTATTCGCTTTTGATGGATGCGCTGCCGTTTTGCTGTTGGAGTCACAAGTGTCGCGCGAATTTCAGTGCACGGCTGACAAGCTGGAATAGATTTCCCGCCGCCGCACTGTACTTCATCACAGCAGCTTACATTGCATCATCAACTCGCATCCACATCATCGGCGCGGGTGACATAAATAGAATATTTGTATGGATGAGTGCATGCAACTAACTCGTTGTTGTCATAAATTGGTAATCATATTTTCGAAATTCGTTGAAATGTCATTTTACACACGTGCCAAACAGCCGAGGGTGGTGGTATTTGGCGAAAAATGGTGATGTGGTTGCTATTATTCCTTACAAATGTTTAAATGTATTGATTTATTTTAGTATGCAAAGTTAAAGCATGTAGTTTTAAATCAAGAGGAAGACTTGGTCATTTGATTGGCTTAAAAGGGAGATCTTTTCAGTTACTGTTAATCGACATCTTTAAGGTAGTAACAATTTTAAGAATATTTTATTTGGTAAAAAAAATCAACAAGTTTCATTCAGTAATATTTATATTATTAATAGTATCTCAGTGTAAAAAAAAAAATTTTAAAACTAAAGACGGTGGTTTGGTCACTTGAAGGCATAGGAAATCAAAAAGATTACTATTTTGAAGATTGTCATTCGGGTTGGAACTAGGATTAAACAACTTTGTTGACATTTTTTAACTAGAAATCGGGCTGAAAAATGAAAAGTTATCGCTACAAAAATGGTAGTTCCTGAATAACATATTCAAATTTCAGCCTAATCGGTTGAATAGAAAATTTTTATCATGCACCTATCTCGGGCCTTAGTCAGGACTTGGTTGGAATTTTGGTATATAGCAAATTGCGAATAGAGGTATAGGGCCATGTGTGGAAGCTCTCGCAAGTGAGGATAGTTTTTGACAGTCATACACCCGTGAGAATGGCCAGAAACGATTCTTTTGGATATGGTTCAAGCAGCTCACGACTTCCGGTCTTAGACCACAAATCCTCTGGGTAGCTAAGAAACATCTGTTTGGGGGCGAGCTAAAGTGATCAGGCGAATCCCATGATGACGACCCCCGCATATGTTTTAAAGATCACGATTTGAGGTCCCTTAATTGAGAAGATGCTGCTACCCAGTTGGACAAGGACGAAAGCGAGTAGGTTCTTGTGACATTTACTACAGCGACAATATAGAGGAGCGCAAGTTTGGTGAGGAATTTTTAGTGGGAGACTCCGTCACCGCGTACTGCCATTCACCCGAGTGGATGAACGTCTCGCCACAATCCGTCTCAATACGGAAGTTTACAAAACAACGCGTATTTGCGTCCACGTCCCGACGGAAGAGAAGGACGATGTGACCAAAGATCCTTCTCACGAGCGTCCCGAAGATACTTTTGAGCCCTGCCCTCGCCACGATGTCAAAATTGTGTTTGCCGAGTTCAATGCCAGAGTGGGCAATTGTCGGACTCCACGTCGAAATATTCCCAAATGGGTTGATGCTGACGACTTCGCCGGGGTCCGAAATATGGTTTTCTCTAGTACTAGATTTCAGCAGAAGAAAATTTACCAAGCCACTTGTCTTCAGATTGAAAATCTTACAACCATATAAATCATGTTGGAATAGACAGAAGACATGTATTCAGTGTTTTAGATGTGCGTACATTCCGAGGTTCTAACATCGACTCGGATCAAAATCTTGTCGCAACGAAGATACGCACGCGTCGCTGTGTATCAAAGAACAGCCGTCAACAAACACAAGAAATGTTCGACATTGAAAAGCGCAATCACAACAAACAGCGCACCTACTTTCTGAGAGCACCCATTAGCAGCTTTATATAAGGGCACTGTGCAAAGGCATCTCAAACTCCCTACGTACCGCCGCTACGGAAACAATTGCTTTTCGGCAGTGGCAGTACAAGAACTGGTACAATGAGGAATGTCGAACTGCAGTGGAGAGAAAACAGACTGCCTACCTCGCAACCTTTAAATCGACCACAACACGAGCGGGGTGGGATAGACACCGAGAGCTGAAGAGGGAAGCAAGACGCATTTGCAAGAAAAAAAGAAAGGGGGCAAAAAACATGAGTACGAAGAGCTTAAGAAGCTGGCCGACAGGGGTAATGTTCGAAAATTCTACAAAAAGATTCGACGACTTGCGGAAGGTTTCCAAACCACAGCGGACTCTGGTAGAACCCAGAGGCGTGATCTAGTGACGGTTGCCCAGTTGGATGCTCGTTAGTTCAACTTTCCCCACACTTGATAACGAAACGACGCGAATGGGTATTTTAGTGAACTTGTCACCAAACAAATAGTTGGCGCGTTCACCTCTTGACTTCAGCAACCCTACTGAAAGTCATAAAATGGAGGCCGTAGATGATATCGTCTATCTAGGGACCAGCATTAACGTCAACAACCATATACCATAAGCTTGGAAATCCAAGGCAGAATCACTCTTACCAACAGGTGCTACTTTGGAGAGGGAAGGCGATTGGAAAGTAAAATCCATGGACGATGTCAACATCTGACGAGTCGGCTGTGGGAGTCTTCGATGGAAAAGTTTTGCGAACGATTTATGGTCCTTTGCGCATTGGCCACGGCGAATACCGCAGACGATGGAACGATGTACGAGTTATACGATGACACTAATGTACATACTTCAGCGAATGAAGAGACAGCAGCTACGCCAGCTAGGTCATGTCGTCCGAATGGATGAATGCATCTTTGAAAGTATTCGAAGCGGTACCCGCTGGTGGAAGCAGAGGAAGAGGAAGACCTCCACTCCGTTGGAAGAATCAGGTGGATAGTGACATGGTTTCACTTGGTATTTCGAATCGCGTAAGCGGTGCCAAGGGAAATTAAGAAGAATAAGAGGAAAATGCGAATTGATTAGCTAAATGTTGAAGGTATTTTAAATTCTGATATTTTAAAATTCGAGAATTTAAATTTTGATGCTACTCACTTCACACGCTGCTGTTCGCGCCGCTTACTCACCCCTGACGATTCGTTACCAAACAAACTAACAGCATTGCTTGTCTTTGACCTACATTAGCGTATTTAGGAAATGTTCAACTCAATTACTTTGACACCTGATAATCCACTTAAGATTTGTGAGCTTTGGAATTTGAGATTTCGGCATGGTGTGGACAGTCGATGAAAACAGAAGCGTTGCTACCACTCAACTGATTCATACTATTTTTGGCAGCGGAGTTGAACTGTTACACTCAGCAAAGCAATTGCACTTGCTAATACACACATTCACGTACATAGTACATATATGGTACATACCATATAATACCTATGTATGTCTGTATGTAAATAATATGTATGCACTGAATACATAATTAATGCTTTAAAGTTCAAAACTGTCAACGAATCAAACATTTTTATCTGCAAAATGCAAAATTTTCATCGGCCATCAGAAATGTGTCAACTATAATCACAACAACTGTCAGAGGTGATCAGCATCAACATTTCACACGAACAACAACAAGAACAATAAGAGCAGAAATCACGACGAAAATCGAAAAAAAAACAATAATAATGAGATATGAGTTAAATTTTCGAGCAAACTTACATATGTGGCGTACACATATACCTGTAATGCATGCATACATATACATATTTATAAGGAAAATGCTGCCAAAAGTTTTATTTTCCATTCATACACATAAGTAGGTATATACACGTATGTATGTATGTACACATGTGCCAGTCTGTTTGCGTGTATGTAAATTGGTGCAGTTTTTCTATTCGCTGATCGCTAGTAAAGATGTCGTTTTCGTCTTCTTCCTCTGGTTCTCCTGCCAAACTTTTCAAAGTTCAAAACAATGTCGTTAACGATCTGTTAAAAAAAAGAAGAAGAAGAAGCAAGTGTTTTGCTTTTGTCGCATTGTATTTGTGGATATTTTACTTTGTGCGACATTAAAGACGACAGATTTAGCTCAGCATAGAGGTGAGAAATATATGTATGTATGTATGTACTATGTATGGCTTGACTATGCTGAATGTAGGAAAGTGAATGTATAAAATGAGCTAAGTAAGTAGCTAGATGAGTAAACAGATTGTTGAGTCAACGTAGGTATATATTTTTAAAATACAAAAAAAAAAAGCAAAAAACCAAATTGAACTAATGTGCATGCCTTGTATATGTTCCGACTTTTTGTATACACTGTAAATATTAATTAACCAGATTTTACTTGAAATATTTAATTTACTTCAGTGAATATTTCAGCTTTATAGGTATGTACATATACCATAAATAATTATATGATAAAATATATATGTTTATATAGCAATCGCGTGTTTGAAAAACAGCAAATCGGCGGGGGCGGATGGATACCGGCTGAGCTAATCATGTACGGCAGTGAAGAACTAGCAAGGAACATGCATCGATTCTTTGCGAAATATGGTCTCACAGTCTACGCCAATTACCGTGGGATAAGCCTCCTTAATGCCGCATATAAAGTCATATCGAGCGTATTTTGTGAAAGGCTAAAGTCCAACGTCAACAATCTGATTGGACCTTAACAGAGGATCGACACACACCACCTCTTCGTCGATTTTAAAGCCTTCCGACAGCATGTCTGAATTTGGCGATACCCCAAACGGCTATGTAAACTGACTTTAAGCAACACTAAAAGCTCCGTCAGGATCGGGAGGGACCGCCCTAACTGTCCAATACCAAGCGAGGTTTCAGATAAGTTGACTCTTTATCGCGTGATTTTTTTTAATTTAATGCTGGAGAAAATAATACAAGCTGCAGAGCTAAATAAAGAAGGTACAATCTTCTATAAGAAAGCACAGCTCCAGGCATACGCCGATGATATTGACATTATTGGCCTCAACAACCGCGCCGTGAGCTCTGCTTTATCCAGACTAGATAAGGAAGCGAAGGATATGGATCTGGTAGTGAACGAAGGCAAGACGAAATATCTCCTGTCATCAAAACAAAACAGTCATCCCATTCGCGACTAATTGTTAACAGCCATAACTTTCAAAGCGTAGATAACTTCTTCTATCTTGAAACCAGTATTAATAATACTTTGGTCTGAGCAATTGAAAAGTAAAGTCCTCTCTCGATGAACGAACAAAACTAAACTCTACAAGTCGCTCATCCTTCCCGGCCTGATATATTTGCCGGTGGAAGCAGGGGAAGAAAACCTTCGTTGGAAAAACCAGCTGGAGAAGGACCGGGCTGTACTTGGTATTTCCACTTGACACCAAGCATCGAAAAGAAATGAATGGCGCAATGTGGTTAACTCGGCTATGATAGTGTAAGCGGTGTCTACGCAAATAAAGAAAAAGATTTATTTATGTCCGTAAATAAACTAAGCTTTGTATAAAATTTAATGGTTTAATTTTTTCTTTTAATTCCAGCCTTATTCAAAAGGTTTCAAAAAGCTTTTTGTGCAATCTTTAGCTTTTGGCAATCGAAACATTGCTTACATGGTATTCGGACTCGACAATGTTCATGATTTAATCGACATTTTCGACAATTGGCCTTCCATCATCATCTTTTACATCAAAATTACCGGAAAGAAACCAAGATTGTGTATGATTGACTGTAACAGTATCAGGACCATAAACCCTATTCGCATTTTCAGCCGCCTGGCTTGCGTTTTCGCCCTTATCGAAGAAAAACTATAAAATATAGCGTATTTTCTTTTTGCTATTCTCCATCTTTGACACGCGATCAAACAAAACTGAATCAACCAATCACAAAACTGTCAGCAAAGCTTTTCTAGTACGAAATGTCATCTTTCGAACGCCAACCCGATCGGAACGCGAGATAAAGATAAATAGCGCCATCTATTGGAAAAATTATGGATTTCCTTTTACACCTAATATGTCATTCAAAATTTACAGTTTTTGTGAGTTTCCTTTTGCAAAATTTAACATTGAAAGATTTAAAATGCACAAAAATGTGTTTTTACTTTAATTTTTTTGCAGTTATTTCTGTATTTTTCGGTTTAAAATTAAAAACGCACACACTGCTAAGCACTTGGCTATTGCGACCGAATCATATCCTAGAAAAAAGGTTATAAAAAATAAACCAAAGCAACGAAAGCTCCTTCAAAACTCTCAACATTCCAGATCGATCCATAGAAACTAAGTGTATTTTTCCGAGCTATAATTTCGAATATATTTTTATGAAAGCGACTCATTTTTATTTTTACAATTTACTTAACATAAAATTATGTGTTAAGTATAAATGATGGTCTGTAATTAAAATTAAATTAAAATCTAAGGTGGCGACAAAGATCTATATGAACATATATGTAGATACAACTCTCATGAATTGGCTTATGTGTGATGACTGGATTAACTGATCCAGTCTTTTCATTCAAAAAATAAATTATAAATAAGAAAATAAATGAACTTGTAACAGACCATTAAAGGGCAAAACAACTAAACAGTTGTTATATCTGTATATGTATGTTATTTTTTGCTGAAGTCATAAGCCAGAAAAAACAAAAGCAACAACTACACACAACTATCTCTTACAACTTTATATGGTAATACTGAGGTAAATGTTAGCGATGACTGCGGCAGTGTCAGTTGTCCGTGGGCGTTTTGACGAGCCGGCTACACACATTTATATACGAACATATGTACATTTAGAGCTACAAATGTTAGTACATACGTGTAAATGTGTAGATTTCGAGTTCTGCTTATAGAGGAAGTGGGCGTCACACTTCAAGTCAAGAGAACACTTGTTGTTGATGATAGCCATTGATAACTAGTCAACAGACAACAACATATACATATACATATATATAATAAACTAATAAATAAATTGAAATAATATTGTATTAATTTTATGAATGACTAAGTTGGCACCTACATCAACCGTATCAATCGCGCAGCAGCTTTATTGAAAAATTAAAGTGAATACGATTTTTATTAATTAATGCTAATGATGATATAGCGTCTCAGTCGGCTGAGTGATTGGCGGTATTAAAAAATTACTAATTAAAATATTTTTGCTACTTGGAACTAAATATTAACTTCAATTTCTTATTTAATTTCATGGTGATATATTTTATTTGCAAAACGTGACTGTTAATGACAAAAGCAGTTACTTTATGGGCACGTGCCGCACATAACAGAGAATGAGTTGAAATCATAAAAAAGTAAATAGAAATTATGACACATGGTTAAAATACCGTTTTATGGTATATATAATGTATAAATAAATTGTTTAACTGTTTTATAAACTTCAAGATTTTTTGTTTAATTAATTTTTAGAAATACAATTATTGATAATACGATACGATACGAAGTTCCTTTGAATACGTCCATGTATGTATGTATGTATACACATTTATACATGTTAATACTATTTTAGTACTTTCTTAATATTTGTAATTTTATTTTATTTTCTCTTTTGAAAAAAAAAATAGTTTATTAATTTTTGTTTTCATTATATTATATTTCCTTAATATTATTTATAATTTTTTTTATAATTTTTTTTTTATAACTTTTTTTTCATTTTTTTATAATTCTTTTTTATAATTTTTTTTATATTTTTTTTATATATTTTTATATTTTTTTTTACATATTTTTATATTTTTTTATATATTTTTTTATATATTTTTTTATATCTTTTTTTATATCTTTTTTATAATTTTTTTTTTATAATTTTTTTTTTATAATTTTTTTTTATAATTTTTTTTTTATAATTTTTTTTTATAATTTTTTTTTATAATTTTTTTTTATAATTTTTTTTTATATTTTTTTTTTTTATAATTTTTTTTTATAATTTTTTTTTATAATTTTTTTTAATAATTTTTTTTTTTAATTTTTTTTTTAATTTTTTTTTTAATTTTTTTTTATAATTTTTTTTTATAATTTTTTTTATAATTTTTTTTTTATAATTTTTTTTTTATAATTTTTTTTTATAATTTTTTTATATTTTTTTATATTTTTTTATAATTTTTTTTATATTTTTTTTTTATAATTTTTTTTTTATAATTTTTTTATAATTTTTTTATAATTTTTTTATAATTTTTTTTTATATTTCTTAATATTTGTAATTTTATTTTATTTTCTCATTTGAAAAAAAAAATAGTTTATTAATTTTTGTTTTCATTATATTATATTTCCTTAATATTATTTATAATTTTTTTTATAATTTTATTTTTATTACTTTTTTTTCATTTTTTTTATAATTCTTTTTTATAATTCTTTTTTATATTCTTTATTATATATTTTTTATATATTTTTTTATATATTTTTTATATTTTTTTTTATATATTTTTTATATATTTTTTTATATTTTTTTTTATAATTTTTTTTTTTAAATTTTTTTTTATATTTTTTTTTATATTTTTTTTTTATTTTTTTTTTTATTTTTTTTTATAATTTTTTTTTTATAATTTTTTTATAATTTTTTTTATAATTTTTTTTTTATAATTTTTTTTTTATAATTTTTTTATAATTTTTTTTTATAATTTTTTTATAATTTTTTTTTATAGTTTTTTTTATTTTTTTTATAACATTTTTTTATAACATTTTTTTATAACATATTTTATAACATTTTTTTTTATAACATTTTTTTTTATAACATTTTTTTATATTTCTTTTATATTTTTTTTATCTTTTTTTTTATATTTTTTTATATTTTTTTATATTTTTTTATAATTTTTATATATTTTTTATATATTTTTTATATTTTTTATATTTTTTATTTTTTTTATATTTTTTTTTTATATTTTATTTATATTTTTTGTTATAATTTTGTTATAATTTTGTTATATTTTTTTATATTTTTTTATATTTTCTTTATATTTTTTGATATTTTCTTTATATTTTTTTTATAATTTTTTTTTTATAATTTTTTTTTTTACAACTTTTTTTTTTATAATTTTTTTTTTATAATTTTTTTTTTATAATTTTTTTTTATAATTTTTTTTTTATAATTTTTTTTTTATAATTTTTTTTTATAATTTTTTTTTATATTTTTTTTTTTATAATTTTTTTTTTATAATTTTTTTTTTATAATTTTTTTTTTATAATTTTTTTTTATAATTTTTTTTTTATAATTTTTTTTTTATAATTTTTTTTTTATAATTTTTTTTTATAATTTTTTTTTTATAATTTTTTTTTTATAATTTTTTTTATAGTTTTTTTTATAATTTTTTTTATAATTTTTTTTATAATTTTTTTTATAATTTTTTTTATAATTTTTTTTATAAATATAAATATAATAATTTTTATATAATTTTTTTTTATTAATTTTTTTATAATTTTTTTTTATAATTTTTTTTTATAATTTTTTTTTATAATTTTTTTTTATAATTTTTTTTTATAATTTTTTTTTATAATTTTTTTTTTTATATTTTTTTTTTATAATTTTTTTTTTATAATTTTTTTTTATAATTTTTTTTATAATTTTTTTTATAATTTTTTTTTATAATTTTTTTTATAATTTTTTTTATAATTTTTTTTATAATTTTTTTTATAATTTTTTTTTATAATTTTTTTTATAATTTTTTTTATAATTTTTTTTATAATTTTTTTTATAATTTTTTTTATAATTTTTTTATTACTTTTTTATCCTTTATATTTTTTTTATAATTTTTTTTATAATTTTTTTTATAATTTTTTTTATAATTTTTTTTATAATTTTTTTTATAATTTTTTTTATAATTTTTTTTATAATTTTTTTATAATTTTTTTTATAATTTTTTTTATAATTTTTTTTATAATTTTTTTTATAATTTTTTTATAATATTTTTATTACTTTTGTTATCCTTTATAACTTTTTTTTATACTATTTTTATAATTTTTTTATGATCTTTTTATAACGTTTTTATTACTTTTTTTATTCTTTATAATTTTTTTATAATCTTTTAATTACTTTTTTTATCCTTTTTAATTTTTTTAATTATTTTTTTCTTAATTATTATTATTAATTTAATTAATTTTTATTATCATTTGCCTATGGCATACCCGCCGAAGTATTGAAAGTAATTGCCCGAGAACGGCCTAATCTACTTCTAAATATGTTTAATGCCTGTCTGAAAACAACTCTATTCCCAGAAATCTGGAAAAGACAGCAGCTGGTGCTCATCAGTAAGGGGAAAGGAAACCCAGACAGTCCATCGGCATACCGCCCTCTCTGCATGCTGGACACTGCCGGAAAGCTTCTGGAAAGACTGCTAAAGCCGAGACTAGAAGCAGCTATTGCTAGTGCTGGAGGGCTCTCAAAAAAGCAATACGGTTTCAGGCCCGGCAGATCAACACTGGGAGCAATCGAGAATGTAGTTAAAAGTTTTGAAAAGGCCCAACAAGGGTTTCACAAGCAAATAGTCCTACTAGCCACATTGGACGTTCGAAATGCCTTCAACAGTGCACAGTGGAAGGATATGATTGCAGCCTTAGAGAATAAATTTTCCATCCCCCGGTATCTCAGCCTAATGATGAGGAGCTACCTTAGAGATAGGGTCTTACTCTACCAAACTACCGACGGGCAGCGAAAACACAAGGTGACGGCGGGAGCAGCGCAGGGCTCTATCCTCGGGCCAGACCTCTGGAACGTCAGCTACGATGGCATATTAGATCTCGAGATGCCTGAGAGCACATATCTTGTGGGATATGCTGACGACATTGCCGCTATAATTACCGCGCGCGATACGGAAGACGCACGCAGGAAGTTAAATCAAGTAATGATTAGAACAAAAATGTGGCTTGACCAACGCGGTCTCAAACTTGCAACAGAAAAAACCGAGTTGCTGCTATTAACAATGAAGCACATACCTCTGGAAGTAGACTTGCACACAACCGCGGATACGCTGAGGTCAAGAAGAGTTGTTAACTATCTGGGTGTAAGACTAGACCCTAGACTGAGCTACTGGGCACAAATCCAGCATGCCGCAGCGAAAGCCTCCAAAGTCACTTCCCAGCTTAGTAGACTAATGGCTAACATAGGAGGTCCAACACAAGAAAAAAGAAAGCTCATCATGGCGGCAACCCTTAACATCCTACTTTATGGAGCCGAGCTATGGGCGGACTCGCTCAAGAAGAAAAATAGGCGAATGGTACTGGCCAAAGTATACCGCACAGCGGCTTTGAGGATAGCGTCGGCATACCGCACAGTATCAGGGGAAGCTATAGCTGTGATAAGCGGAAGCATTCCCATCGACCTATTGGCAGCCGAAAAGAAAAGAAGCTGGATGCTCAAAAAAATGAGGAACCAAGGATGCACTGTCAATACAAACAAAGAGGACATAAGGAAAGAAACCCTGAACCAGTGGCAAGTCCGATGGGAAGAAGGAATTCACGGACGATGGACGGCCAAAATAATAGCAGACGTCAGAATATGGACAACCAGGAAATCTGGCGAAGTAGATTACTACATTACCCAGATGCTGTCTGGTCACGGATACTTCAGGAAATATCTGCATAAAATAGGGAAAGCTGAAGATCCGTCATGTATTTATAACGATGCTGACGAAGATGATGCAGAGCATACAATCTTTCAATGCACCCGTTGGCAAGACGCGAGAATCAGGCTTGAAAACTCAGTTGGAGAACTAAGAGTAGATAACATTGCCTCAATTATGTTAGAAAGCGAAGCAAACTGGGCAAAAGTTGGAGAGTTCGCAGAAGTAGTACTACGAGCGAAAAAGCGGGACCTGGACGCAGGTGGCGAGATGTAATCTCACTATGAGAAAAATGGAACGCCACCCTGAAGTAATGCGAAAGCGGTTCCAGGGTGGGCGACGGTTCCCTAGAGGAGAGTTTTTTAGTGACCTGCAAGTGGCACATACCATTGATGTGACGACACAATGATGATGCGGAAGGCATTTTTCTTCTCCTCACCCGCAAAAAAAAAAAAAAAAAAAAAAAAAAAAAAAAAATTATCATTTGCCTATTTACTTTTATATTTTTTATACATGTTAATTTTTAAAGTTTTATATTTTTTATCTTTTTAATTATTTGTTATCTAATTTAATTTTTATGTGTTTATTATTTGCAATTTTCATTAATTTCTTTTCTATTTACTTTATTTCTTATTTACTAAGTTATTAATTAATTTATTAATTAATTTATTTATTTATTATTTATTTATTTTTTAATTTAATTTTTATGTGTACATTTTTAATTTACTTATGTTTTATTTATTTTTTTTATTAATTTTTTTAATCCTTTTATTCATTTATTTTTTATAAACATTTTTTTATTTATATTTTTATAATTATTTATTTACTTTTATTTATCTTTATTTATTTTTACTCTTATTTTTTTATTCATTGGCTTTTATATTTTTTATTTATTATTTTTATATTTTTTATTTATTTATTTTTATTTTTATATTTTTAAATCTTTATTAATTCAATTTTTTTATTTGTATGATTTTTAACAATTTATCAGTTGATAAAAAAAATGATTTCTATTTTTATGCCTTACTTCAATTAAATTAATAAAATAAACCCTTTTTTTTAATTTTTTTGAACTATTTTTTTTTAATTATTTCAACTATTTTCTTTTAACTTTCATTTTTCATGTTTGTTATAATATATTTAATTTTATATTTATATCTTAACCTTCATTTTCACATTAACTTTGATTTGAATGTAACCAACTTATACAGTCAGACAGTCAGTCATTCATTCAGTAATTCAGTCGGGCATTGAATTTACTCAAAATCTTACTTTTATTGTTTTTGTTTTATTTCAATCACTCCAATGGCATAACATACTTGTACAAACATACATACATGCCATTTGAAGGCTGTTTCGCCCTATTTGGAGGTAGTGGAGCTGGTATGGCATTATCCCGATTTGGATTATAAGCGTTGGTTGAAAAACCATACATATATTACATACATGCATATTTATTATATTCGTACATGTTATAAATACATATGTGCATGTACATGCATTGGTTTTTATAGGCATAGAGTTTGAATAACTTTAGCTGTAAATGCGTGGTTGCATGCCTTTCATGGAGGCTCAGCAGTTCGCTTTTAAAACAATTTTCACTAACAAAATTTCATGTACATACATATGTACATATTTGTCATATAAATAAATACGTAGGCATATGAATTAATTTCGTGATAAAATGAAATAAGATTTGTATTTTCCTATTTTAGCTTTTATCGTAGGCAGATTTTTATAAACTCTTTAGATTTTCTGTTGTTCTTTGTGGCTAGGAAGATTAATATATTTTTTCTTTATTTTATTGTATTATGTAATATCTTAACAGACATACTTCTTTTATATTTACTAAGTGTAGCAACGTAATATTTTTGCTCAACATGCACAAATGAAATTTTTTATAAAAATAAACCTAAGAAAATTGGTTAGAAAAATTAAAAATATATATTTAAAAATATATAAAGAAATATATAAAATAAATACATAAAAACATACATAAAAACATATAAAAAAATATATATATAAATATATATAAAAAAAAATATATATAAATACATATATAAAAATATATATAAAAATATATATAAAAATATATATAAAAATATATATAAAAAATATATATAAAAATATATATAAAATATATATATAAAATATATATATGAAAAATATATATAAAAAATATATATAGAAATATATATAAAACATATAGATAAAAATATATATGAAAGAAATAAAAATAAAAACATATAAAAAATATATATATATAAAAATATATAAAAAAATATATATAAAAAAATATATATAAAAAATATATATAAAAAATATATATAAAAAATATATATAAAAAATATATGTAAAAAAAAATATATGTAAAAAAAATGTATAAAAAAATTAAATTTAGAAAATAAATTTTTTTATATTATAATATTTTATATGTATATAATTTCTTGTTAATACTTTTGCAAGAAAGTTTCATACAAAATGTCGAAATATTAAAAATTATGCACATTTTAGAATTTCCAAGGTTTAATATGTATGTACATATGTACGTATGTTGTATGTGTTTGCATACTGAATTTTGCAATAAATATATGATGCCTGAAGCTGAGTTGTTTTCAATTTGGCAATCATTACCTTAGCTACACACACATACACATATGTACTTAGAAAATTTATTGACAATTTAACTTCAAGCACATTTAGAATATAAAATTTAATAATAAAATCAAAAAGGCAAGACTGATGTAGAGGATGCATATACAGATTCGTGCAAAGGCTTGTATATACGGAGTATATGTACGAATATTTGAGGTAATTTTTTTGTTGCATTAAATATTATATATATATAAGTTTTAAATCATTTGAAAATATTCATGCTGTTGCTACTTCATTTAATATCTTTATACACATATCTGTAATATTTTACAATGTACATATGCGGAGCAGCACATACTGCTTGAAGAGATACGAAATAAATAAATAAATAAATAAAATAAAAGAATAAAAATCATTTTTCCGCGGTTTTTAAGCACAGACGCATAAACAAATATGCATACAGACGTTTCATTATATGCATGACTGACTAATACTTTTCGCAATGGGCGCATTCTCCAATATTTGTTGACTGACTGAAATACTGAAATGATCATTTTTTATTTATATACGGCAAACTACATCTGGCTGAATAAATATTCTGATGTACATATGTAGATTGATTGGTGTGTGTGGTATTTAGCGTTTATTTTATCATTTGTTGTACTTGCTGAAATGTAAGGAATTTCGCAAAGGATTAGAAATATTCCGAGCACGTACACCCATGCCAAAAGTACATACACATTTCCTCGCCATGCATACATTAACTAAATACGTACATAGGTATAAACACAAACATAGAAAACGTGCTTGCTGCAAATATATGCTGTACAAATGCATGTGGAGAGTCAAATGTTAATAATTATGTGTGCCAATATTTTAATATACCATTTTATTGATGTGTTTGGGTGTGTACATTCAACCAAAGCGATACATATGCACAACAACTTATATCCAAATATTTTTTGCTATTAAGATTCGCAGGTTTATTTGTGAATGCATCTTAGTTGTAAACTTAAATTATTGTTGAAATAATTTTATAATAATGGCATTTTTTTGAAAATTTCCGTTTGTTTTTCATAAAGTGAAAAGCAACTTTTCAGCAAATGTTTCTTGTTTCAGAAATTTTGAAAGAAAATATTCTTGAAAATTTCAACACAATCTTTTGTCTCATTTGATCACAAAAATGACTTAGTTATTCATGAAATATAAATTATTATTATTTATTTTAATATTTTTAATAGTTATTTTGTTATTAATACTTATTTTATTATTATTATTTGTTTCATAATTATTATTGTTATTTATTTATTATTTATTTTTTATTATTAGTATTTATTTTTTATTATTATTATTATTATTATTATTATTATTATTATTATTATTATTATTATTATTATTATTATTATTATTATTATTATTATTATTATTATTATTATTATTATTATTATTATTTTTTATTTTATTATTATTTTTTATTTTATTATTTTTTATTTTATTATTATTTTTTATTTTATTATTATTTTTTATTTCATTATTTTTTATTTTATCATTTCTCATTTTATTATTATTTCTCATTTTATTATTATTTCTCATTTTATTAGTATTGTTTTTTGTGTTATTACTTTTTGTATTATAATCAATTCAAATCTGAGAATTTTTTTTCGAAAAAAATGTCTATATATTCTAAAAAAGTTATAATTACCAAAAACTAGCATACTAATCCATCTGAAATCCTAAAATTCACGTTTCTTTACACTTTAGAAGTCACTATAATGCATTTATTTCTAACAAATTAAAATTTTACAAATAATTAAATCCGAATGATTTTACAATACATACATACATACATACATATGTACATAAGTATGTACTACTGTATATTCATCAAAATTATTTTCTGAATTAAAATGTATTCTTATTTCATAGACTCGCACGTGTTAATGGAAAATTTTACATATTCACAATTCGGTTAGTCAAACTTTTAAGTCGGTGTAGCTGCACACAAGTCATCATCATTTTGAATGAACTCATATTTTGCTTATGAAACATATGCACATATATAACTTAAGCTAATTAAGGCAGCAACACCTACAAAAATTCTTCAAAGAAAGTGTTTGAAAGATTTAAGGCTGTCAACATTTTCGGGGATAATGAAGAAGATGAAAGTTGTAGTGGGAAATGGAGCTTTAGAAAGCGTGTGCTGACTGACAAATGAAAATTTCCGAAATGCTACATAAATGTACATATACATATACCCGTACGTATATATGTACATACATATAATTCAATATATTTTCACATACGCAATACTCATATCAAACAGTTTGTTGCAGCTCACCTGAGATGGTAAAAATTTCGCCATTTGATTTGATTTATTTCATTTTTGGCGTGACTAAGAAGCCAAAGGCGTCTACATTCTATTTGAGGTAGAGGGGTAAAAATGTCATTCGCATTAATTGTCTGTATTATGCTCTTGAAATGTAGGTAAATTTACAGCAAGAGTACACATATTTCAGCTTTAGTTAAAAGATGGAATTAGCTGACTTGTGACGAATTGTACACGAAAATTACAGCGAATGTAGATTCTTTATGTGTGTATTTTAGCTTGTTTGGCCATACATTCTTATGTTGCCAAAAAGAACAATGTGAACAGGTTTCCGTATGATTTTCTATTATTTTTAGTTTTTTTTTTTTTTGCAAATAAAAGAATTTTCAATCTCCATTATTATCAATTATTCTAATGTTTTTATT
This sequence comes from Ceratitis rosa, assembly GCA_037013455.1. NCBI lineage: Eukaryota > Metazoa > Arthropoda > Insecta > Diptera > Tephritidae > Ceratitis > Ceratitis rosa. Next base: position 585,166 of record JAWMAG010000400.1, on the reverse strand, counting down.
ATTTACTTTTTTATTTATTTTTATCATATATTTATTACTATTTATTATTTATTACTATTTATTTTTTATTATTTATTTTTTATTATTTACATTGCATTATTTATTTTTTATTATTTACTATATTATTAGTTATTTTTTATTACTTATTATTTATTATTTATTTCTTTAATTTCATATTATTAGTAATTTTTTAATATTTATTTTTTATTGTTATTTATTTTTTTTATTATTTATTTTCTTATTTATATTTTTTTTTTATTATATATTTTTTTATTATATATTTTTTATTATATAATTTTTATTATTTATTTTTTTTTTGTATTAATTTTTTTATTATTTTTTTATTAATTTTTTTTTATTAATTTTTTTATTAATTTTTTTATTAATTTTTTTATTAATTTTTTTATTAATTTTTTTTATTAATTTTTTTTATTAATTTCTTTTATTAATTTTTTTTATTAATTTTTTTCATTAATTTTTTTTTAATTAATTTTTTTTTAATTAATTTTTTTTTATTAATTTTTTTTATAAATTTTTTTTTTATTAATTTTTTTTATTAATTTTTTTTATTAATTTTTTTTATTAATTTTTTGTATTAATTTTTTTTATTAATTTTTTTTTTATTATTTATTTTTCTTTTATTGTTATTTTTCCTTTATTATTTTTTTTTTATTATTTACTCTTTAAATATTTTTTCTTTTATTATTTATTTTTCTTTTATTATTTATTTCTTTTTATTATGTTTTTTTTTATTATTTATTTCTTTATTATTTATTTTTCTTTTATTATTTATTTATTTTTATTAGTTTTTTTACTTTAATTATTTTTTTATTTTTATTAATTTTTTTTATTTTTATTAATTTATTTTTATTTTTATTAGTTCTTTTTTATTTTTATTAGTTTTTTTTTCTTTTATTAATTTTTTTTATTGTTTATTAATTTTTTTATTATTTTTTATTAATGTTTTTATTATTTTTATTTATTTTTTATTAATGTTTTTATTATTTTTATTTATTTTTTATTAATGTTTTTATTATTTTTGTTAATTTTTTTATTTTTATTATTTTTTTTCTAATTTATAAAATTAATTATTAACTTTTTTAATTTATTATATTTATTTTATTTTATTAATTTTTTTAATTTATTATATTTATTTTATTTTCTTAATTATTTAATTTTAATTATTTTTTTAAACTTTAATATTAATTATTTTTTTAAACTTTAATATTAATTATTTTTTAAACTTTAATAATAATTGTTTTTTTAATATTTTTTATTTATAATTTCTTTAATAGCTTTTTGTTATTTAATAATTTATACATATTTTTATTTTAATAACAATGTACATTTTGTGGGAACATGAGTTGGTAGGGATTAAAATAATAAAGCCCATATTGATGCCCATATTCGCCGATACCTACGGTCCAATTTTCGTATGAGGTCATCTGTAAACACACGAGTACTAACTAGAGGGTTCGGTTTCCACAGCGATTTGCAATTGAGAAGTAGTATTTATCGAATTTCATTTTTTAGAAAAAAACAACAGCATTAAGCATATTAATATTTATTTATGTGTGTGCACAAAAAATTTTTTATCGTTTCAATTACCAAAATTTTGGTAAGGTTTGTGGTAATCAGAAGTCATTAACAGCAACAATATCAATAAAACAACATTTATATTCAACATAATTCTTCTTTTTTTTTTTTTTTTGCTAAGGCCCATCGGCTTCAGCCTATTAGCGCCTCAAGCTTTTGAATTGGTCGAGCACCTGTCAATTGATTTTTAATTATTATTGGCAGTATTTTATTTATTTGATTGAATGGTTTTTTTTTTTTATATAAAAAAAACTCAGACAGATTTATTTGGCTATTAGTAAGTTTCGTTAAGCTGAAGCTATTGTTTAGAACTGACTATCACCAGGTTGGTTTGGTTGCCGCAATAGCCGAATGGTTAGCAGTGCGTACTAACATTCGGAATGCCAGCGTCCGAGTCCTGATCCGAAAATAATGGGAAAATTTAGTTAATTTTTCGAATTGCGGTAGTCCCTCCACAGGTAATGTCAATCCCTCCGAGTGTACTTCTGGCATGAAATAAGATCACCTCATAAAAATTCTATCAACCGTTCGGAGCCGGCTTAACATAAACTGTAGGTCTCTCCATTTGTTGAAAAAAAACCTAAGACGCACACCATAAGTTGAAGTGATAGCTCGGCCAAAAATCGCTTCACCGTTTACAAAACGCCTATTGAATATTTTCAAGTTGTAAGAAAAAGTTCGAAAGGGACAAAAGTAGTTGTTAAGCAAAATATATTTATTTATACATATACATATATATTTTATCTTTCTTTTTTAGAATAAATTATATTTTCTGTTTGTTTCCAGTAGTCATACAAGTGTCTCCTGAAACTATTTGACTTTGTCACAAATTTCTTCTTCTTTGGAGAGCTTTTTATTCTCCCGCCTGCGGAGAATATACAAAGCAGCCTTCTAAAGAGCAACGTCAATCCAGCAGCTCATTCCTACTATTGGGCTTTATGTTTTAATTTAGTTTAAGATTTTATTACTTATTGTTAGGCTTCCGAAGTCGAAGCTGACTCAATAAATAAATATTAATGTTTCAAAAAAAAAAAAAATACCTCATCACTCAGCTGAGCAGAGCAGAAATATATCATTTAACTCGACGAATGAATCTGCCTTAATCTCACAGAAAAATTAATCGCCTTTACGCCACATTTTTGGAAAATTTCATATTAAATTGTTTTCCCAGAACACATGAAAAACTATTACACAGCCTTTTAATTACTCCCGCGAGTACAAATGATTAATATCAAATAATGTAAACAATTACTACAACAAATAAACGTCACAAAAAAATCATGTTAAATGAGTCTAATTAACAACTAGATTGATGCCTTTGTGCGCGCTCGACAAGAACAAAAAAAGTGGAAGAAATATTCGCAAAATCATCGTCACACGCTTTGCAGAGCTCAAATCAAAAGATAGAGCAGAGTTATTGGGGCATTACGCTAAAGCGTCGGCATTTACAAGCGTAGCGGAGAAAATAAAAAAAAATCATATACACGATGATAATGATTACGATGACATTGACGAACGAGCAGCATTGCTGATTACAAACTTTATGACGATTCGTATCAGTTGCCAATTCGAGAATATCTCTTACGGTTCTTAGGGGCAAGCAATTACACTGTCATCATCAGTCAATATTCCTCCTACCCCTACCAACAAAATCTATTGGCTGGCTGTCGTAGTAATTATCATTTGTTTGCATATTTACTTGATAATTTTTTATTTTTATTTTGTTATTGTTTTTTTTTTTCTTTCGCGTCTTCTCGGCTTTTATTTGGCTTTTGTCATTTAAATTGTCATTTTTGTGTATGAATATTATTTGTCTTTTTTTTACTATTTTTTACTATTTTTTCGTTTTTTATATTCATTATTATTTCATTAGTCATGTTCGTTTTTGCTCTGCAATTTCTAATAATAACACAATTACTTCATAGAATGATATTTGTGGATGTATTTTTGTACTCAGATACATATATACTCGTATGTACAGTAGCAGATACAACTATAGCATTGTTTCTCGTAAAAAAATATCTCCGCCAATTAAATTGTCTTCTGCTTTTCTTCTGGTTCTTCTGGCGCAGCGAAATAAATTCAAAGTTGTTTATCCTTTTCTCAGCCAGCAGAAAGTCTCGTTAAACCCGATTAACTGCATTAATCGCGACTAATTTAGGAGTTACTAACGACTAGCTATCTTCGTTGCTAACTCCAAGCATAACTTTCAGAAATGTTGGTCCCTTCTTTTCGTTGACAAAATTGTTGAAAATTGACAGCTGTACTCTTATGCGAATGAAAAATATCGAGTACTGGCAGCTGCATTCTATTGTGAATGAAAAATAAGGAGCACTGGCAGCGGTTTTTTTTTTATTTGGAAAGCAAAATCTCATGTTATCGTTAGACTTTTTGGATTTTTTTAACGATTTGGCTAACAACCGCAATGTTTTTCAACTTTTATTCTATCAAACTGAGAATATTATTAAAATTTCAATCAGCTGTTCATTAACTCCCATTTTGTTGTTCGTCACCTACAGATCTGGATCTGATTAAGTGCGCCGTTAATCGGAATTAATTTGTCCTAGCGTATTGTCTGAACTGTGACTTGTCTTTACATCGAACTAGAGAAAATCTCTTTGCGGTCAAGGTAGTGTAATCGATGTTTCAAACTTTGTCTCCGGGTCTTCTATCGAAAGTTTTCAAAATTTAATCGAACGTAGTGTTTTGCATGAAAAATCGAATAGATGGTGTTTCATAAGGAGGTAAAAATCTTCATTAATGAGACAAATTTTGACGTAGAATCGTTTGCTGACGATTTTCAATTAAAACAAGATACAGACCTCCAGACCATCGTACCTCTCAGCTTTAATTGTGCCAAATAAACATATCTCTCTTACTTGAGGAAATTTTTCATTCGCCTACCCAGAGATTTCATCGAAACAACACTACATTTTCAATTATTAATAATCATAAATAATGTGAAAATGCTAGCTCCCTAAGAATTCCAGAGCAAAGCTATTTAAGGCTCTACAGTATATGCATAACTGGATCGAATTCGTTAGATATTACATTCAAACCCATGTCCAGTGCCTTCGATTTATAAGGCACTGCCACTATTTTCGCCAACACTGTATATTTTTGTGTGTATTTGAGAGGTTGGCTTTGTGCGCACAATCACTCGTCTGAACCTGTTATAAAACTCAGGTAGCTGTTAAGCTTTGTTTTGTTTTTTTCTCCCTCAATCTCACCCAAGCCGTCGTATGTCGGTCAGTCAGTCACCCAGTCAAGCTAAGGTTTATTACACTTTTTTGCTGGCATTATTTTGTAAATTTCATTACTTTCCGACACAACTTTACCGACTTTTTACTTTTTAAATTTATACCACACATTTATACATATTAATCGCTTTTTTGAGCTCTCAACACATACATATACATACCTTTCAACCCAACGTAGCGTCTTGTTTGGGTGATGCAGAAAACCGGACTTGTAAAGTTTTTCAAGGTAATGACAACTTAGAAATGTGTTATGATTAGCTGGCCGCACATAGCAGTGGAACAAGTTTTCGTTTGTTCTGGCGCTTAAAATATGTTTTTAATTTGATATTTTTATGCGACTTTCCTATGTGATTTGTGACTAAGTGTGTGTCTACGTTTAACTGTTTTTTGTATGGGGTTTATGAACTTCAAAAATTTTGTTGCTGCGTTTTTTTTTTTTTTTTTTTTTTTTTTGGTACTTTCTCAACTAATTTTATTGTCATTTTAAAAGCGCGTTGAGGATATATCAAAATGCTAATTTCGAAAATTCGTCTAGTTAACAGTGTTGAAATGAGCATGCAATAATCATATTTAATAACGTTCATCATGACAGTTTTTGTTTTTTTTTTTGTAAATGGAAAATTTAAGAAATAAAAAAATTATTAAAATCACTAAATGACATCATACAGGAGACAAATAAAGCGGCTTTGCTTGACTTGATAGCAAGGCGAAGGCGTAAATTTGTATCTTACTTTACAGCTAACCGTCAGGGATTGAGTACGTCAGAGTCAAATTTGAATTGAGCAAATAATACGCAAAGAAAAATACACGAAAGAATAACAAAAAAACAATAACAACGAAAAAACAAAGAATACAGACAATAATCTTAACAACCTAAACCGCAAAATTTTTTGTTTGCACCTTAAAAGACACGAACCCAAAATTGGTTAGATGAACGGAAATAAGCACCTGGCGCTGGCCGCTGGAGAACACGTTTCACAAATACAAATTTCAAACCGATTTAGCTGCAAACAGAAAAGCCAGTCAAACAATATATTAAATCAAAGCGATATGGAATACCCGCTAATGCTAGAATACGTGTACATTAAATAATAAACAAACAAAAAAGGGTCAAACAAACAAAATTTAAAACGGATAAATGATGTAAGTAAGCGTGTAATTGTAGCACCGCGTCAGGGTTGCCAATGTGACCTTTTCTCTCTTATTTCATTTAATTGCATTATTACTTATCTTCTTAAGCACTTTACATATTTTCTTAAGCTTCACAGCCGGAAATTTTAACCATCAGTGTATGTGTATGTATCTGTGCATAGTAAATAAAAATATGTGCGACCCCATTTTTGCGCTTTAATATTTTAATTTATTTTTAACCGATTTAATTATTTTTCTTTCTTTCTTATTTTTCAAAATAAAGGTGTGTAATAGTTTTAACAGTTATTCTTTTTTTCTTTTGATTTTAAACAATTTTTATTTTACTTTGGTCAACACCTTTCTGGCCTGCTAACCTCGTGCGGACCTGGCCTGATTTCTTGGTAAAATTGCTCGTCGCGCAATCTTCACCCCGCCCATTGCTAAATATAGTACAAAAACACTTATATATTGAAATTGAAAACGAAATTAAAAAAAAAGTATTATTATTATTATTATTATTATTGTTTATGTTATTTTAGCTTGCAATTTTTATCAGGAATTATTTTTTCAATTCCTTTTTGTTTTGATTTCATGTCTGTATAGATTTACGCTACTCAAAAGCATAAAAGCTGTATTCCATCGTTCAAGCCATTTGGATAAATAAACAAAAACAATAAATAAAAAAGATATTAAATAAAAAAAAAAAAAAAATTTTGTTGTTGTACGTAAATTTCATAGTGCTTGTAAATTTCAAATGAATCAGCTCATTGTTGTTTTCGTTAGCCAAATTGTCGAAGTGTTGGCATTTTGGTGAGTGAGATTTTTCGTATGTTTGCTTTTAGATGTTTTTTGAAAAGTCGAGAAAACAGGGATATATCTGCATTCTAACATTTCAGTCTGGCGTGGAACTATTTTGTGCATTTGATGATGGAAATTTAACTGAAAATGGATTGAACTGAAGTGACTTTGAATAGCAGGAAGTCGAAGCAGAACTATAGCCGCTCAAAAAAAAAAACTGTTTCACCATGTCTATGAAGCTAAAAGCCTTATTTTTCAAGAAAAAAAGTAAAAGAAAAAAAAAATAAGCAAAAAAGAAGGAAAAAACAAGGAAAAATAAATAAAAAAAGAAGAAAAAATAAAAAGAAAAAGAAAACAAATCGACTTTTTTGATAAATTTGCATTTGTAACATCGCTTAGTCACATGTTCGCATATTAATATTTAGCTAAATCTTACCAGAAGTTGGAAAATTCCAAACAAACAAAAAAATTATTCAATGCTTCGAATTTATTTACGATCTACAACAGTTTTATAGGCTTTACCGTTTTATAGGGCAAATTGTTACAGCTGTTATCTGAATATATTTGTACATCTACTTTTTACAACTACATATGTATTTATGCATATTCGTTTTTATTGTTATTGAAGATTTTATGACAATTCCTACGCAGAAGAAACTGCTAACGTTGGTTTCCTGCCATTTCTCCAAAAATAGGTACATACATACATATTAGTATTGCGTGGTTGATGCAAGTTACACTGTATTTTGCATTGACAACCTGCCCTCCATCCATATCCCACGCAATACAGCCAGTGAGAGAGTGCACTCATACGCCATGTTGACGTACTACTGTTATCTGAATGTAAATGGTGCATTGTCGCCATTTGCGTTAGCGGGTTTAGTTATAACAGCAGCTTTCATTTTTCAAATTGGCACTCAATACATTTGTGGATGCCACACTTGTGAATGTTTGTTAATTTTCTTTTTTTTTTTTTTGATGTAATAATTATTTGTGAATTTCTTTTTATTTTTTTTCTTTTGTCAACAACAATATAGAGATCGCTTTGTCAATAGTGCCAAAACCACAATTACATGGCGGTAGAAAATTTTTTCCGGCCTTCTGTAACAAGTTGTGAATATGTATAGTAAATTATGACAAATTTACATATGAGTACATCTACTTTGCTTAGTTGGTAGCTCAGCCTGTTTGAAGAGGAAAACGTTAGCGTGGTCGTGTTAAATTTTTTACACCTTCAATGAATATTAATTTTTTTAGTTTTAGTTCTTAGTTTGTTTTTAAACATATTATTTGTTAAATTTATATTTTATTTATTCATCGTTAATAAAACCCATTCTATTCGGTGAACGATACTTACTGTTTAATAATAAAAATTAATTGTTATTTTAAAAATTTGAACGCAGGACTTTGTTTTAAAATTTATAACTATCTCTTATTTTACTTTATCATATTTTTTCATCTTATTTTATTTTATTTTTTACCTATTTTTATATAATATTTTTGCTTATATTTTAATTTTTTATTATTTATTTTTTTTATTATTTATTATTTTTTATTATTTATTATTTTTTACGATTTATTTTTTTTACGATTTATTTTTTTTACGATTTATTTTTTTTACGATTTATTTTTTTTTACTATTTTTTTTTACTATTTATTTTTTATCATTTATTTTTTTTATCACTTATTTTTTTATCATTTCTTTTTTTTTTATCATTTCTTTTTTTTATCATTTATTTTTTGTTTTATTTTTTTTTTTATTATTTGTTTTTTATTATTAGTTTTTTTCATTTATTATTTATTTTTATTTTTTTATTATTTGTTTTTTTTTTTTGATTTTTTATTATTTATTTTTATTTTTTATTATTTATTTTTATTTTTTATTATTTATTTTTATTTTTTATTATTTATTTTTATTTTTTTATTATTTTTTATATTATTATTTATTTTTTTTGATTTTTTTTATTTTTTTTATTCTTTTTTATGTTTTTTTTATTTTTTATTATTTATTTATTTTTTTTTTTTTTTGATTTTTTTTTATTTTTTTTTTATTTTTTTTTTATTTTTTTTTTATTTTTTTTTTATTTTTTTTTTATTTTTTTTGTATTTTTTTTTTATTCTTTTTTATGTTTTTTTTTTATTTTTTATTATTTATTTATTTTTTATTATTTTTTATTTTTTATTATTTTTTATTATTTTTTATTTTTTTTTTTAATTTTTTTTTTAATTTTTTTTTTAGATTTTATTTTTTTTATATTTTTATGTTTGTCTGTATTTTCATATAATTCTCAGTTTTTTTTTTATTTTTTTAAATTTTCTTATATTTTTTTAAATTTTCTTAGATTTTTTTAAATTTTCTTATATTTTTTTATATTTCTTAAATTTTGTAAATTTTTTAAATCTTATTTATATTTTGTATACTTTTTAAATATTTTTATATTTCTTAAAATTTTTTTGTATTTCTCAATATTTTTTTATATTTCTTAATATTTTTTTATATTTTCTTATATTATTTTTATATTTTTTATGTTTTCCTTATGTTTTATGCTAAATTTATTACATTTAGTTATTTGGTTTTTTATTTTTTAGAATAAAAACCTATTAAAATCCAAAACTAAATTAACTATCATTCGTATAGGGCATGAATAAGGCCTTTGCCTTAGTCAAAGTTAATGATTTTTTTTCTAATTTTCACTATCTTTTGTCTTCTCAAGTTACATTTTGTCAACGCTGGATGGCAGCGTATTGTTGTTGACGGCAGTAGGATTATGAATATTCAACAAATTGAGCTGCAAGCGGGCAAACAGGCGTACATATGTACATACAACTCATGTTTCCCGAATCGTGCGACGTAGCGTGACTACTGCTCTGGTTGTGGTTTAGAAGTGGTATTTTTCTATTTCTTATTTTATAACTACAACCTAACACCATTTTACATAAGTACATACATATGTACATACGTACATCCATTATAATATTATTATCTCAGGCGACAATAGACAAAAGCTAAATTTAAAAGAATAGCTTAAAGAGAAGGTGAAAAAAATAAAGTAAAAAATGAAAATAAAGCCACGGTCGGTTGACGTTGGCGTAACTGCGTCGGAGCAGCGCCTACAGCTAGCTACCTTAACACTTAAATTCATACAAACAAACGTATTTATGGATGTACATACAATATGAGTAACAAAAGCTACTCCAACTGGATTAATGAGAGTGAAAATGAAATGCGAAAGTAAAGCAGCACATTCATTCACACGCCGCTACTTTCCTCCCCCCTCTTTCCCTTTGGTAGCGCTCAATGGGTACTTAAAAGACAGTCGCTTTTGTTTTTTACATGCACTTTTGCTTTTGTTTTTTGGCTTATGATTTTCCACAATTTCTGTTTTAACCCTTTTCTCTTTAGAAAGTAAATAAATAAGAGCACAACAACAAAAAAGAAACGACAGTGAAAAAAAGTTTTGCGGCAAAAGCTGAAAGTGAGCCAAAAGCTGATTACGCGAGTTGTTGCGCATGCGTTCCTCCGCTGCTGTCAGTAGCTTACATGCCTGCCGAGAAGGCAGCTTAATCATTTGTTTGCATTGCAAGACTGGTCGACTTCTAATTGTGGAAATGTGGCGGCAAAAAACACTATCAGCCCTTTGTTTTTAGCATTTTAATATATTTTTCAGTGTTAATCATATTATATTATTTTTCCTCACATAATTTTAATTCAGAAATTTTGTTCAGTCTTGGACACCGCCTTAGTGCTTTGGTAAATTATGCAAATCTCTACCACAATCACTACAAATTTTGTGTGTATATCCGAGTGTGCGTGTTTAACCTAGAAAACCGAATGAATGCCGATGAAAATGCATAAGATAAAATAATATAAATGACAAAAACACGAGACACGAGAATAATTAATTCATGCAAATTTTAAAAAATTTAGTTGAATTAATTGTAGTTTTTATTATTTCAAAATTAAATTATTAAATGTGATTATAAACATACTTAGTTTAATAAATATCTTTATAATATATATTGTTTCTCAAAAACATCAAATTCTTCGCAGACGCCGACGCAGCATTATGCATATGCTTAAAGGGCATATTTTATTATGTAAGCCAGAGAGAGTTTATAAAATTTGTATGGTATTTTAACATTAGCGGAATGTTATTAGAAGGAAACAACTCTCACACAGACAAGTGTTTAAGGTTTTTTTTTTTATTTTTTCACTATGTTTTAAAAAAGGAATTTGAGCTTTTCTGTAAGCTTATTTCGAACAAATTTTCCAGGTCTATTTTCGAATCTAATCCGATAATTCAAGTGGTAGTAGTTAGTTAGTTTAACAGGTTGCTTGATTACGAAACCCTGATAACTACACTGGCGCTAGAAAGCCCACGCTTTTCAAATGCATACGCCTGCAAGCAGAGCGAAAGAGGCTGTATACCTTCATCGGACAACTAAACGCTGACACAACATGACAACTGTCATACGTGTTCTGGTCAAAGAGAACTGGACCTGGATGCCGATTATGAGACGTACGACATAATACAAAAAATATGGTACCCGGAAGTAATGTAAAAGTGGTGCCAGAATGGGCGACGGTTCTATAAAATTGGGGGAGAGTTTTTAGTGGCCTGCAAGTGGCACATACCATTCCTGTGACGATGAGGCAGGTATTTCGCTTAACCGCCCCGTAAAAAAATCGAATTCTATTATTCAACGAATTTTGTGTTCTATATTTCGATTTATTGCAGAATTCCGAAAAAATATGATAATTTTTTTTATTATTTGTGAAACATAAAAACCTAAGAAGTGACATGCAGGTTTACGACCTGATCGAAACTGCTTTTAGTATAATAAAATAGTACAAAATAGTGTTTAAAGGAGTCATTCATTCCGAATCCATAAAGAATCTTTTTTAAGAACAAAAATTAATTTATATGAGTTCAAATTAACTCGGTCCATTTTTTTTTTTTTTGCTCAAAAAAGTGTTATCGAAAGAAAAGTTCCCGAAGCGACTACTTTTTCCGATCTTTTTGATAATTTTCAGATAACATCTTTTAAAAAATGAGTATTCTTTGTCCTCGATACAATCATTGTCCCATTCGTCGATTGCTTTAAAACTGATTAACTGAATTGAAATTATTTACGGAGTAACTCTCAGTTCAGTTTGCATTTAGCATTGGTCTTGATCCAGTAAAGCCTACAATTTCTCATTTTTCTTTGTTTTCGACGCCAAAATCACCACTTTGAAGCGTCGAAACAACTCTCTGTATGACAAATTGGTCGGTGTAAATTCACCATAAATTTATCCAAGCATTCGATGGGCTTCAGCTTAAAATTTGGAAAATGTGTTCACCGTATGACGAATGCACCGGGAAGTGGAACTGGGAGCGAAGCCCAGGATTGCCCATTCATTTTTTGAAATTGGACATTCCACAAACGTCATTACACAGTTCTTAAAGCCTGTAAAGTACAGTTAACACTAGAACTCAAGACGGCCCAACATCAACAAGGTCGTGTGTTTTCTGATTGGGTCCTTGAAATGCATGAAAACGATCCAAAATTTCATCGAAAAATTATCATGTCTGATTAGGCCCATTCTAACCTCGATAACTACGTCAATAAGAAAACTATCGCATCTGGGAGTCGTAAAACCCAAGATTTATTGTTGATAGACCTCTCCATCCTCAACGTGTAACTGTTTGTTGCGATTTATGGTTTGACGATCCTTACTTTTTCGAAAATGAAGCTGAAGCAAGAGTTACGCTAAATGGATTGCACTATCGAGAGATAATTAATGATTTTTTTGAAAGCATACGCCAACAGGCCAATGTCCATTCAAGATCTCAAAGATAGAATTCGTGAGGCTACTGAGGGCATAGAGCAGCCACTTTGCGATTTGGTGATGCAAAATTTCATGAAAAGGATACAGTCTTGTAAGCGTAGCCGTGACGGCCATTTGACCGATATTGTTAGCCATTATTAACGGTAGTAAACATCCGATCATTTATCTCAAAAATGCTATTTTTCTTTGAATATCAAAATAACACCTCTTATGGGAATATCCTGTATATTAGTTTATAAGTTGTAATAAAATTATTAATATAATAAGCCTAATAGGCCTAATTAGAATCATCCTAAAATTCCATGCGGTCGAAGTCGCGGATAAACTCTACTTAAATAGGTATATGTAAATGTTATATGTGGGCGCACACAACCGCACCGCCCTGCCAACAAATATTGCCTTGTTTATGTATTTGCAAATGTGATTTGTTTTTAATTCGTAAATTGCAGCGATATCCCACCTTCTCAAGGTAACTTTTCAACGCTGATTTATTGATTGCTCAAAAATAAAATCACAAAATAGTGGAAATAAAAATGTGTGCAACAGGGAGGAAACGCAATAAATGTGGAAATTTTTGTTGGTGTATGTAAATAAACACATATATAAATTTGTGCGCTTATTTCCTTATTTCGGGAGATAACTGCATGCGCGGAAATAGCAAATAGCATGCGCGGCAATCTACTACATATGTATATACATATTTATTGTCTTTTTATAATTCTTCTGCGAATTCCATAGTTAGACACACGCAAATCTGAAAGTTTTTAAAAATAAAAATTTAAATCTAAAAAAAAAAATAAAAAATAAAAATACTGCAGTTAACTTCTGGTTGGGCGCAAGCTGCAAGCGCACAGTCCAATATACATACATATATATTTATAGTAGATAATCATATGTGTAAATATGAGTATGCACGCTACTTAATTGCACTTGTCTCCGCCCTCAACTCAGCCACTTGAAAATGAAAATTTTATCTCCTCCACATGCAGCTCTCGGCCATTATTAATACGCTTATTATGTTTTGCCTTTGAATTTTTTCGGATCTCGGGTCCCAGTTAAAAATAAAAAACATTAAACAGCTGATTGCTTAGCGTTTGACCTTGGCTTTGTATAATTAAATGGCGTTTAATTGGCATATCGTAAAATGAATCATAATAATGAAGTAAATTTGTTGCAGGCTTATTATGTATAATTCAAGTGGATCATTAAATAAATATATATACATACGTATTTATATGTACATATATATGTTTATCATATAATAGTAGTGCGAAATTATAATTTCTATAATTAGCATTTTATATAATATTAGATATTTAATACAAATGCTTTTTCGATTAAATGTGTACGAAGTAGAAAATGTCAGACTCGGGCGGAGAGAGGGCACACATATCCGCTGTTGTGTTTAAATTATTGAAAATTTACAGCACGATATTTCAAAATTATAGATAACCGATTATTAATATCGATGCATTAAATTTGTTTTATTGACCTATACAATTGCAGCTTTTTACGCAATTATCATTCATTTTCACTTCCAATGCTTAACATCACTCCAATTTCATCTTACTTTTATGCTCTTAAATCTCGTTTAGAAATTTCAATAATTATTGTAAATGCCTACATTTATATACAAATAAGTCTATAAATGGAAACTGCACCCATTGTTAATAAATCAAAACTGCATTTAAATATGAATTCAAATAAAACGCAAAAGTTGACACATTTCATTGGGAACTTCATAAAGAAATGCGTTAGTATTAGATACCGAAGGTGTGGCAAAACCGACATTAGCAAAGTAATTGTTTAATTTAGCGAAACCGATGAGTTCTTTAATCAATTACATTTCGATTAATAAGATATTTTTATTTCCACATAAAAAGCACAATTTCAATTTTCAGTGATTTTATCTGAGTAAACCGCAATAAATTAGAGCCGCCTTAATAAATACACTTAATAATAAATACACTTATAATTAAAAACAAAGAATTTCGAATGCACATATATTTTAGAATATTTTCCGAAAACCTGAAGGTAATCCGACAAATAGTCTCGGAGATTTGACCGTATAATTAAGGATGTCTCGCGGCGTTCGAAAAAAGGCGAACCGCAAGGTGGAGTAGTTTAACTTAGTGTAAATGGTTCGCAAAACTTTAAATGCGTTTTTCACGAAACGCTGTCTTCAGAGTCGGTGATGAAAATTTCTCTGAAACGACTGAACCGATCGACTTAAAATTTTCACACGACTTTCTAAGACATACTCGTACATATTTGTTAGATAATGATCGAAGGAATACAATTTTTGACAATAATTTTAATTTTTTAAGCCACTTTACTCTAAAAAAAATTAACAATTATTTTGTTTACAAGTGGATAGAACCCCTTAAACATCCCTGCAGGGAAAAATACTATTTGTTAACTAGAATCCAACTGGTATGCATTTTTGTACTAAATAGTTCATCTTCCATCTATTTTCCATATCAGCAACTGGTATTTTTAACACAGCGAAGTCCTACGAACTGTCAATTGTCCTGCATCAGCTTTATACTAGTTGTATACTAGTTCATTTGGGAATTTGGAATTCCTACTTAAAATTAAAATAAATGAGTTTACCTGCAGCAGTTCTTTCTGAGATATATTTTTTGACACAAAAGTGGATGGTGCCACGGCACGTACTTTCCAAAATTATTTCATTATTTTCATTATATCACCCATTTACAATAACTTCCACACATAGTACAGCCGAATATAAAATATACAATGAAAAAATGTAATCTTCGCCTGTAAGTTCTTATAATTAACACATTTTACAAATTAAGCTTTGCAATTATGATTCGCTAAACACATGTAAATTATAAAGCATCCACATGTCTATGGATTTTAAGTACATATGTACATGCATACATTTGTAGGTAAGTGCATCAATTTAGATCATAAAAAATGCTATAAAACGACATTTTTATTGCCAAAATAAAATAGCTGAGTTAAGTGTCAGCTCTAAATACTATAAACGTTAGTAAGAATTGTGTGGGTAGGGAGAAAAAGTGAGAATAAAAAAACAAAGTAGTGATAAAATTAAAATTTTCAATTAAAAAAGAAGTTTGAAACGTTTGAAAATTTGTTAAAGAATTTTAAATGCATTCTATTTATCAAAAACTGCATGAAATCACCCACAAATTAATATAAAGCGATTTCTAGTATGACTTTTGAAACAAGTATGAGTCCAGAACTAGAAGAAGTTTCCATATGTACATAAATACAAGTGCGATTAATACCTGAAGTGTTAGTACATACACCGCGAGTACGTAGTAGGCAAGAAGTAAGCAAATAAATGATGTTACTACTTATTAAACATCCACTCGTAACAAGTGCCTGACACTCAATCAACACAGCATCAAGACTTAGCAAACATCAGTCAAGTAACGCAAGTAACGATGATACCGTACGCAAACATCCACAAATAAAATAGCTCTATAAAAATACATATTTGTACTTATATTTATATATACGATGTATATATCGTACAAACATACAAACCAATGGCGAAAATATCGAACCAATCGGAAGACACACACTCTCCTATACTCACACGCATACGTGTATAGCAATGTCTCTTATCAATGCGATTATGACACTGACAGGTGATTTGCTCGTTTGTTTGTTGTCAACATATGATTTTATATTTATTGCTGATATAAGAACACTCACCTGTAAAGAGAAAGGAAGATAGAGAGAAATGTATAAGTAAATTGTTCTTAAAGGTGATTTTATTAAAAAAAATTAAATCATATGCAATGGCAGGAACTATTAAAATTAATTGTAATTTAAAATTTGAAAACAACTTTTCACTCTTGAAATAAATTGTTTACTTTTAAAAGAAATTCTCAAGTCAACCCATGAAGCCAACCAGAAATCAGTTTTGGAACCATTTCGCTTAAGTTGAAAAAAAATTTTTATGTTTTTTGTTTTTTTCCACATTCTACAATATATTAATACATTTTTCAAACTTTTTTATTTTATTAAACATTTTTTTATTTTTTATTTTTTATTTTTTATTTTACATATTTTTTTATTTTATATATTTTTTAACTTATAAAATATAGGAAATTTTTAATATTTGATATATTTTCGATAATTTAAATATTTTTAATATGTTTTATATTTTCTATAATATTTTAGATTTTTAATATTTTTTATGTTTCGTATATATTTCATGTCAGCGGAGTATGCAATGCTAACCACTCGGCTCCCGAGGCCGCCATTATATAGCTTTTTAAATATCTTATATTATTTAACGTTTTATAATTTCTGTATTTTATTTCTTCTTATTAAATATCTTATATTTATTTACGTTTTATAATTTCTGTATTTTATTTCTTAGTATTATTATGTATATACATATATATTTTAATTATTTATTTTATTTTTTAATATTTTTTATTTTGATATTAATTTTCTTTCTATATAATTTTATAATAATTTTATTTTTTACATATTCAATTTAATTTAGCTTTTTAAATTTTGTATATTATTTACCTTTCAAATTTATTATTTAATACTACTCTTTCTTATATTCTTTTGTTTCATTATTTTTATTATTATTAATATTTTTATTTTTTAAATTTATCTAAGCCTTAAAACTTTTAATTTTGTTTTAAATATTTCTAACTTTCAACAATTTAAATATTTTTTATTTTTTTTTTATTTTTTATTTTTTATGTTTTTTATTTTTTATGTTCTTTATTTTTTATATTCTTTATTTTTTATATTCTTTATTTTTTATTCTTTTATATCCCTTATTCTTTTATGTTCTTTATTTTTTTAAATTCTTTATTTTTTAAAGGCTTTTTTTTAATTTTTTATTTTTTATATTCATTTTTTTTTACATATTTTTATATTCTTCATATATTTTATAAAAAATAAATAAATAAAAAAAAAAATAAAAAAAAATAAAAAATAAATAAATAAAAAATAAATAAATAAAAAAAAATAAAAAATAAATAAATAAATAAATAAAAAATAAAGAAATAAAGAAATAAGGAAAAAGTAAATAAATTAAAAATAAAAAGGGAAATATTTTAAAATAAAAAATAAAATAAAAATAAAATATAATATATTTCCTTTTTTATTTGAAAATATTTCGCTTTTTATTTTTTATTTTAAAAGATTTCCTTTTTTATTTATTTTTTTTATTGATATTTATATCATTTATAGTTTTTTATATTAATTTTTATTTATAGTTATTTATTCTTTATATTTTATTATTTTTATATTTTAGTTTTTATTATTTACATTGTATATAAACATATACATATGCATTATATAAATATATGTATATGTATATATATAATCCTGTTTCGAATCCCAAAACAATCCAGTATCTCATCAGTAGTCTTTTGATATGCGTTCCGCACAATTGTGACATAAACCAGCGAAAACAAAAGTGCATATAATAGCAATTATTTTTGTTTTTAATGTAGAGTCAACGACGGGCGTATGCGTGCGTGTGCTAGTTTTTTTTTGTTTTTTATAAAAACTCAAGTAGAAAATATATGGCTTGCTTACAAACATGCTTAGTCGACTTTATCCATAGCAACTCTTTCAACTATGAGACATTGCTTTGGACTACATTTCGTATATTATATATAAATGTACCTATATACACATACATATGAATATTTTTTTAGCAGCCCCGGAAATACGCCAACGTTTCTTATGTACTATTTTCATTATTATTTATATTTATTTTTATTACTTTTTTAATTATGCATATTTATATGCGACACTCGGACTCTAAGATTTATATTGCATACAAATACATAAACACATTCATACATACAAATGTATGTCCGTATAGGAATGTGCGTGTGTGTCTGCTGACAGACCTCCACAACATCGCAAGCACACCAGCGCAACAGTGTTGCATGCAAATGGCATGTTGACTATGAAATAACTTCTTCAATTGCTTTAAGGAGGGAAAATAAAAGCGGCTCGCTGGTGGGTAGTTTAGACAAGTTTCTATTGCGTTCAAGTGCAGCAATTTGTTAGTTCAGTGAGAAAATGAACCAACTAAATTAAAGTTGAAATTAAAGTAAATATATTTACAAGTGGTTTTGGCTTTTTAAGAAGCACCTTGAAACAAAACCCACTCATCACCAATAATGATTATTTTATGGAATAATAGTGATGACTTTGAGTGTTGCCTACTTGGAACTTAGTTAAGCAACTCTGCTCTGCACTAGCATTTGTCAAATGGCAGATATTTAATTCATATGTACATACAATATTTGAAAATAATAAATCGGACGCATGTTCACCTACTTACAATTTAAATTTTATTTTATATTTTACTTTATATTTTAATTTATACTTTATTTTTTTTTTATATATATTTTTTTTATCCTATATTATATTTTTTCTTTTATATTTTATTGTTTATTTTATTTTTCATTTTTTATTGACTTTTAAATTCTTTTGTTAAATTTTTCTTTTAATTTTTTTTTAAATTTTTTAAACCTTAAAAAAAATTTTTTTTTACTTTTTTTAATTTTTATATTTTTTTTTTATTTTTTAAAATTTTTTTTTTTTTATTCTGTTATATTTTTTTATATTTTTTATATTTTTTTATATTTTTTTATATTTTTTTATATTTTTTTATATTTTTTTATATTTTTTTATATTTTTTTATATTTTTTTATATTTTTTTATATTTTTTTATATTTTTTATATTTTTTTATATTTTTTTATATTTTTTTATATTTTTTTATATTTTTTTATATTTTTTTATATTTTTTTATATTTTTTTATATTTTTTTATATTTTTTTATATTTTTTTATATTTTTTTATATTTTTTTATATTTTTTATATTTTTTATATTTTTTTATATTTTTTTTTTGTTTAGTTTATATTTTTTATATATTTTTCTCATTTTTATTTTATTATTACATTATTTTATTTTATATTATTATTACATTATTTTATTTTATTATTACATTATTTTATTTTATTATTATATTTTACTTTATTTTATATTATTATTATATTTTACTTTATTTTATATTATTATTATATTTTACTTTATTTTATTTTATTATTATATTTTATTTTATATCATCATATTTTATTTCATATTTATTTTCATGTTAATCTCTTGACATGGTTTCCAAATTTGTTAACTGTCAAATGTTGGGTGACACTTAAGCCATGTTTTTAGACAATCTTGTCGCTTGTAGAAGTGAAGTGTGTTTTCATAACAATTTATTTACCTATTTTTCTACAACTAGGCCTACGACATTCGTTACAAAAAAAATACGCAACGCATATCGTTTGTTTCACCTCGAACAATCATCAGTCGGTTCGCTTTTGAGCCGTGGACATTAAGTGTTGCGTTTCTTTCTTTCAATGTCACTTTTATTTTTGTAGGTTGACAATATGTATATTGCAGAATCCAGCGTTTTTTGAGTAGGTTGGTTAAATACAATATATATTTAAATTTATACACGCAAACAAATTCAGACTTGGTGTTGTAAACTTAAAGTAGTTTGTGACCGGAAAGCCCACGTGATATTTCAACGGTCACTCTTAGCTGGTAGATTTTTAAATTCCTTTCATTTCCTCTCCACTTTGTCGCTAGTTCAAGTGCATTCTACGTTTAAAGAAAAAAATGTTTTTACTCTGTACAACAGATGGCAATTTTAGATTTTCACACAATTTTTTACTCGTTTTTTCTTTTACCTCTCCGAAGATATAGATATACCCATCGATATACAGTGAAATTCCTCATAACCGGTCACTCACCGTCCGGTTATGGGGGGAGGCACAAAAATTATGTTCAAATCGCATTCATGTTAATTGTTTAAATGAAAATTCCATATTCAAACATACATAGTATTTTATTTACATATAAATAAATTACATACATTGTCATACATGTACATACATACATACATACAAGTCTTTACTTTTCAGTACTACTTTGGTTGAAAAAATTTTGTAATGGTTGATTGCTTGAATATTGATTGTTTTAATTTAAAATGCTCATTCTCAAAATGACTCTCGATATTTTTGATGTGTTGAAAAGCTACAAAATCATTTTTGGCAAATTGTTTCAAGCGCGCCACAAGTTTTAACACCTCATCGTACGATGTTATGGGATCACTTATGTCTTCATTAGATTCTTCTTCTGAATCGGTAATGTCCATAACATCGCTTTGTTCTTCAAATTGAATTTCTACATTGCTGTCTTCAGTGCAGACGTTTTGATCTATTTGGAGAAAACAGTCGAAATCAATTGCCCAATCGAGTCCTTCATGAATTCTAGCATAGATTGCCAGCGGAATGTCATCTTCGCGATCGAAATCGGAAAGACTCTCATCAATTTCCGAAAATCCTGCTTTACGGAAGCAGTTTTGGATTGTTGTTGCTTCTACTTTATTCCAAGCTGTTTTGATGAAATAAACACCTTCAAGCACATTAACAAATTTTGACAGCTCTAATGCTGAACTGACAGTGTCCATATTACGCAGCAAGTGTTTTAGAAGTAAGCTTCTATAGAAAATTTTAAAATTTGGATTACTCCGTGATCAAGGGGTTGGCTTACTACCAATTTCTCGCACAGATAATTTATCTTTTTCGAACACATTAATAATTTCCATTTTTTCTTTAATAGACAGTACTTTCTTCTTTTTTGGTGCCATGTTATTACGAGTTTTGCAAAAACACAATTCATATGCAACTTGTTTACTTAGCAAACTGAATGCAAATTCCGCCCTCTAGTTGGCACATACGGCATGAATGTGTGTATACATGTTAAAAGGGGAATCACCTATATCATTTTTATTAGCACAAATACGAATGGCATTTGTTTTATGGGGATTTTAAAAAATCTTGTTCGGGATTTTTTGTTTTGTTTTTAATTTTGTCCGTTTATGAGAGATTTTTCGATCAAAATGGTTTGAAATATACTGTCCGAGTTCGGTTATTAGAACATCCGGTTATTGGAATAGTATTTGTATGGAAAAATTAGTGAGATAGATGTGTCCACGAAATTTTTCCGGTTATAAGGGCTGTCCGTAATGGGGAATTTCACTGTAGTTATAGTAGTAGTTTTAAGAAGCTTTGTTAAGATTTTGGATCAAAATAAGCTTTTTACTGCGATACTTTATAATTAAAAACAAATGTTATAGCCCAAGTAAATCGTTTTCTGATTTTATTATTATTATTATTTTTAAGATAATCATACTGTTTTCGACCAGACCAAAACTTTGATGACTACTACCCATCGAATGATTATGACTAAATAATTTATATTTATTTTATGTCATTTCAGTTAGCACACGCAACAATTTGCCAAAACGAAAAAACAACATTTTTAATTTCTTCTTCTTATTATACACTTTAATGCACACACAAATATGGTTAGGTCAACTTTCACCTTCTACTTATTTGGTCAACCCTGTCTCTGGCGTTGTTGGGATACTCTTCACCAACCAGGTGCAGACATCAGTCAGTAGTTGCTACTCCACATACTAAAACGTTGTTGTTATAATTGTCTGGTGTGTATCGTCGTCGATGTCAGCCCACGCACTTTCATACTCTCATAATGTTTATTGAAAGTGGAATTGTGGAAAATTTACAGATATATGCTACATATGTACATGTTGCTGAGGCAATTCACAAATTGAATCCCTGAAATAACAAAACAATCAACAATAAAAAGTGCCAATAAAATAAAAGAAATAAAAAGAGCAAGCAGACACTGCGATTTCGAAATAGTTTTGATAAGTGTTCACCGCAGTGAATATTCGATCAACTGTGGTAGGAGGCTATAAAGTGTAAGCGTAAATTTATACATACATACGTGTATGTATATGTGTTTCGAGTAGGTGGATGAAACTAAAAATAATTTTGAGCACTGAGATGGGCAGCGCTGTATTATATTGTCAATATTTTCGGGAATTTAATGAAATTTATAGGAGAAATAAATTAAGTTAAAAACAAGGAGAGATTTTCAGAAAAACCACAGCATTCGTACATGGGTATAGCTCACGAAATGTAGAACGGCAGTAATTGAGAAATTTTATTTTTTAACAAAGCTGCCAGGTACTATTGCTTGAATGCGGAAAATAAAAACGGATACGAAAAATACAGATTGTTTTTTTTTTTTGTGAGATTTATTAAAGTGTTTTTTTTTTATCACGCTTATTTAATATACGTGTAAACCCAAAAATATTTTTTTTAATCGGTATATTGTACCGGTGGCGACTCGAAAAAAATATTCAATTATTCTCTTAATCAAAAAACTCTAAGCAAATAAGAATTTTTAAAGTGAACTGTCTTTACTAATGAACAGTCAAAAGAATAGCAGTCTTATCTTCCACTAAAAGTCTTTTGAAGAAAACAATTTTAATACAAGTAAGTTGAAGAAAAATAAAGTAAAATTAATAGACGATATTAAAAGCGTGTATTAATTAATCAAAAACTCTTTTTCGAAGGTAAAACTTACAAAGAAGTTCATAACATAATAGGTTGTCCACCTGAAATGATTTCAAACGTGTTGAAATTTAAGAACAAAAGTTCGCGGTGAGTTCACGATTGGTAAGAACCTTTGCTAACAGCTGATGAACCGAACCCAGAATTAAAAATAGAAAGAAGTGTAGAAACTATTAGAAAAAGATTAAGGAGAATAATTTGTATAGTAGGGTCCTCGAAAAGTGACGTTAATGAAAAAGTTACACATTGTTTACAGATTGAGCTTCGTGCAAGAGCATTTGGAATGGACCACTGAAAAGCGGGGAAATATACATACCTTGCTCTGACGAAAGTGTAATTATTATTATTATTATTTTTTTTTTTTGGCGGAAAGGGTACAAGACAATACGTTAAGCGAAAACCCAATACTAAGTACGACCCCCGAAACATTTTAAATACCGTTAAGTGAGACCGAGCGAGTATAATGATTTTAGGCTGCTTTTCATATTAAGGTGTAGGCTCCATATGTCGCGTAACCAGCATAACAGATAGTCGAAAATATGTTGAAATATTGGATACAGAGATGTGGCCTTATGCCAGAGAAGAGATGCCAATAACACATACTTCATGCATGACAAAACATACTAAGACATTGACAGAAGAGGGGCAAATAAGGTAGAAGTCATTGATTGGCCAGTACAATCTGCGGCCCTCAACTATATTGACAACTTTTGGCGAAATCTTAAACAATCAGACTGGCATGCCAAGCCGATAAAAACAATGATATTTGGATCGTGGTTGAACGAGCATGGTATACAATACCATACCAGATAAAAAATTGCAAAATCTGGTAGATTCGATGCATCGTCGTTTACTGTGCTTATAGCCAACAAAGGATTCTACACAAAATGCTAACTACATTTAAGATTTATACTTATTATATAATTACTTTGTTTTAATAAGGTTTTAAGTTTTCTTGAACTAAATGCTATTTAAACTTGTACCTCATAACCACCTGCTATTATTTTGACCGCAGTTATATATACATAATTATACTATTTAGTTAATTTTCATCAATCATTTATTTTTGACCATCGCAGTTTTTAATAACTTCATGAATATAACTGTACAATTTGAACGTACACAAAAGGCTAATAATTTGTCAATTAGAGCCTTCTGAATTTCACCTAACTTTCGTTATCTCATTATTATCTGACGAAAAATATACATAGGTAAATAAGTAAATAAATAACTAAGTAATAGTTTATCTCATCTCACTGTTAACTTTTTCTATCTAAAAACATACTCATACGTGTACATTTGTCGCCATGCCTAGCAGACAAACAGATTTTTTCGTTTTTTGTTTTACTCGATAAGTCGAATTTTTTTCATATGTAAAAACCAGCATGCCTACGCCACACGCTGCGTAAACACATGGCTGAGCATACAACGGTTAAAGATTATTTCAACAGGTCCATTGTGTGTACTCGTGTAAGAAAATATTTACTTCCCGTTGTGTATCATTCAGAGAAGAGGAATTAAATGCTACGATAGTCGGCAAAGATGCGCTACTGAACGACCATGAGGAAGACACGAAGAGAACTTGAGCAATCCCTTAAATTATGGTAGAATAACACAACTGAGCTGCATTTAGTGTGGAGCAGAATGTATGTATGTGTGTGTAGGTGTGTTTGTGGAATGATCTCTACACAACACTCCGTCAGCAGTGGGACCACAAACAAACAGAAGTCGTTGAGGTTATGACCTTTGCGAGAATAAATTGAATTACGTTCATACGTGTGCGTATATGTATATATATACATATAAATATGTATTTGTTTATATAACTCAAACAATACGAAAATCATCTATGAAAAGGCATTAAATTTGGATTGTTATAACAATGAGGTTTGACCAAAGAATATGACAAAGCAAATAAAGTAAATAAAACAGCAAAGAAGAGTATCGAGAAGAGAAATTAAAACCTACAAAAAAAGGTATACAATCATTTGAACAGAGAGAGATTGATTGGAAGTTGTTATTGACTTGAGTAGGCACGCTAGCTTGGACTCTAGCAGGAACCATCCGTGGGTTCTAAATATGGAAAAAATCGAAAAACCACACTTTTTCTGAAGATTTAGATTGTAGGCTCTTCCTCCCGTAAGATCAATACGAAGACGCGCACCTTAAATTATCCCGATATATATTAGGTAAAGTAAAAAGTTCGTTCGGGTTTTTTTTTATGCAAATGGTTCCAAACGGGTTTCTGGCTTATCTTTAGTTCCTCAGCAATTAAATAAGTGCTCACGTGACGGTCTGTTTACACTATTTCCATGATTTTATCGCAATTTTCGACGACAGGCCTCCCGACGTGTGGTGTATCTTTGAAATCGAAATTACCGGAACGGAACCTAGCAAACCACTTTTGTGCTACACGTTCGTTTACAGTATCGGGCCCATAAACTAAATTAATTTTTTCAGCCACTTTGGCTGCTTTTTCGCCTTGATCGAAGAAAATTTGTAAAATTTAGCGAATTTTCTCTTTGCTGGTGTCCATCTTTGACGAGCGCTCACAACGTACTGAGTCAATCAATCGAAAAACTGTCAAAGACAAACTTTTAGCGCGAATAAACACGTTTTCAGCGCGGTATAGTATGACATGATGCGACACGTAACACTAGTACTATGGACAATAACGCCATCTCTTATATAAAAACCGAACGAAATTTTTACTTTACCTAATAATATAGATGACCGCAATAGCTGAGTGGTTAGCATTGCGTACTGTCATTCTGAAGGCCAGGTTTTGAGTCCTGGTTCCACCAACATCCAAAATTATAGAAAACTAATTTTTCTAATTGCTGTGACACCTAGACAAAAAAAAAGTCAGGACCTCGGAGCCTCCATTTTTTGAAAACATCAAGACGCATACCACACGCTTTCCAGTGATTTTATTTCGTTTCGTTTCTAAAAACGTACTGAATTGCCAATTCAATTCAATTCAAACTAATAAATAGATACCCACGTGACTGCGGTTACGTACTTAAACGTCAAACTTACTTAGGGAAGATAAAATTATTGTTAAAACTAAAATGAATATTTACATAGAAACAACTGAAGACATCAACTCACGAGAAATAGTGACTAGAGCATAATAATAAGTTTTCAACACGTAGAGGTACAACGGTGCCAACTGAAGAAGTTTCACACTTTTTGGACCATATGGTCCATTTCAGCAATCCAATAGGTACTCCTCTGTAGTCAACTATTGGGTCAACTCGCCTCTCGCTACCACCCTGTTGTTAGCCGATGATTGCACGTGTTTAAACGATCGCAATTATTAAACGAAAATAATGCATGTGCGCAATAAGATCTTTATTCGTACACGGAAAATATACTGGAATTGAGTCAGTTTCATTTCGTTGGTACGAGAGGATCAACAAAAGTTCGGTCAGTTGGTGACTTTCAATTTGTTTTTGTGAAATCTAAAAAATACCAAATCATTCGCACCACCACCGCAACACGTACAAATACAAATATTCAGCGAATGCCAAATTGCATGTGGAACGATTGCATCGTTTTTAAAGACTATTTCTAAGTGGTTCCGAAGATTCCAGACCGGACATTTTTCCGTAGACGACCACGATTGACACAAGAAAAGATTGCTAATGAATTGGGCTTGAATGCCATGGCTGTATCGCGAATATTAAGTAATCATCTGGGATACACGAAGAAATCTGCTCGCTGGGTACCACGAATTTCAAATGAAGCCCAAAAAAAGGCTCGAGAACATTTTGCTCAATTTTTCCTAAACAAATTCGAAAATGGTCAGTCTAGCAACTTTACTAAAGTCGTTACTGGTTCTATAAGTACGATCCAGAAACCAAACAGCAGTCCATGGTATGGAGCCAACAGCTTACGTCATCCGATCTAACACGGTAGCTGATATTCCACTGGAAAAAGGTCAGACGGTAACTTCAAAATGGTACACCAAAAAGTGCTTACCAAAAGTTTTCAAAAATTTGTTGGAAAACAGGAAGAAAGAGGTTTTTCTTCTGGTCAACTTACCGAAATTTCGTTAATCTAATAATTGTTTGAATATATTTTAATGGAAATAGGGCACATGCTCCACTTAAATATTTTATATATTTAATGGCAAAAAAAATATTAATTTAAATTTACGATATGTTTTTATGAACATATGTATATTTTGACCAAACCGAATTGTTTTTGAATTTAAAAATTATATCCGAATGTCACTTTTCGTACATACTACATAATGTAACACACTGTAGGTACTCCATGGAGTTATTTTAAGATTATTTTCAATCATAATTTCATCTGCGTATTCCATGGATCACTCGGATGTTATGCGCAGATTGATTATATGGTCCACTTCTAGGTCATATGATCTAAATATCAAAAAAGAAATTTTATAGATAGAAACAATAGACCCGAACTGACAAAGAACATATGGTACGTGCAATAAAAAATAAAAAGTTGAAACATAAGTCAATATAAATAGACACTTTTCGAGTGATGGCCACTAAGCAAACACGCACACATACACAGACACA
>JAWMAG010000400.1:542500-552500 GCA_037013455.1 Ceratitis rosa | reverse complement strand
ACGCATTTTTCGGTCGTCGTGAAACACCTTATCGGACCGGACCGCAAAGTTAACGATGTGAAAAATAAAGCACGTGCACGTCGCTCAAGAACAACCGAGCATATTGCTGTGAGGTCCATTCCGAACTCGATAGCTACGTCAATAAGCCAAACTGTCGCATCTGGAACTCGGAAAATGCAAGTATTATCGTTGAAGAGCTTCTCCAATCTCAACGTGTAGCAGTTTGCCTGATATTGTTTTCCATTATTAATAGCATATCTTCCTCTGTACATTGAAATAAACTTCCGGTCACTACTTATCCCAAAAAATGTCATTATTCTTTGAGTATCAAAATAACACCCTCTATTTACGATCCAAAATCACATATCCGAAAAATTCTGTTGCTTGGGAGCCGATAAGGCCGGTTCCAACAATCATTTAAAGTTTAAGAAATTATAAAAATACATCTGCCTGCCAAGTTTGGTTGCAATATCTCAAAAACTGAGGAACTAGTTTGCGTACAAACACACAATCATATGGACTTGGCTAAATAAACTAAGCTCGTCGTTTTGATCCTATTTAAATACTTCAGACCAAAATTATAAAATCAAGAGTTTTGCCGCGGTAAAGCATGCCTGCGATAAGAGGCGACTAAAATTCAAATGTCCCCGCGATAGTCGGGTCTTTATACCGGAACGTCCAGAATTTTTATCCGGCCAAGGCCTGTGACTCCCTCAACATAACATAACCCAAAAACTAGTTTGAAGAATATTTTTGGGGCTACAACAAAAAAAAAAGTTGATTCCTGTGATTTTCGCTTAACTCCTCCCAGATGGACCAAAAAAAGAACTAACAAACTTCATGGATTCATTTGGAAATAGAAAAAAAAGCAGTAATGACAGCACATAAAGTAAGTATGTACATATGTATGTAAGTACAGACGTATTTTTATCTAAAAAGGCAGTTTGTAGTGGGGAGGAAACATTGTAATCATATACCAACAACACTAAACTGTCCACAACGAATGCACTGCATTTAAATAAAATTTATAATTCTGTAATTTGTACTCATAAAGGGTGCCGAAGCTGGTATAAGGAATATATATTAGTGACAAATAAGGGTACTGATAAATGTTGAAAAATAAACGCCACTTAACAGTATAGAGAGGCAGCGTGCAGCTTTATAGCAGATGGCATTACATATAATGCTTTGTTGTTGTTATGGCCAGTTGATATATGCAAGTATGAGAGACGGTGGAGTAAAACAAAAGTGCACACAAGCGATAAAAATGTACAGCATTTACTTAATTCAATACACACACATAAGCACTTACATATGTATGTGTATACCTATAGTATATCCCGGCGGGGAGATGGAAGACCAATTTAGTTAAATATGTACCAATATTTTGAAGACGATTTCATACTAGTTTGTTGTAAACCAGAATTACACTAGTATTTTAAGGACAAGAATATACTAGTTTGTTAAAGACTAGTTTTTCGGTAAAATCTGGACTAGTTTGACGAAATTCTAGAATATAAACTAGTATTTTTTGTTTGTCGTTCTAACAAAAAAAAGCAAAACTCATAATTAACTAGAAAATAATATGTGTAGACTTTCCGCTACAACAACACCAACAAAAAACAAATTATTGTAGTTTTTATATTTTGTCCAATTGTAAAATATGGTGAACAGTTCTAATTAAGTTTCCAATACATAGATCGATTTTTTTTTTACTAGTATGATGCAGGCTGGTCTGAGCCGAACTAGTTCTCAGCTGATATGAACGGTAAATAGAAGGAAGATGAACTAATTAGTGCCAAAATGCAAAACAGTTGAATTTTAGTTAACAACTAGTGTTTTTCCCTACAGGGATGTTATGTACATAATATATTATATATTTAAACACAAAACTTCTTCTTCTTATTACTTAAAGTACAATAAGCTCAAACGTCACTGCGCTATATTTGGTGAACAATGAAAAAGCTGAAAATATTTTAATTACACATACACGCGCCGCTTTAAGTAAATTAACTTCGCTCATCTCCTTCTACACCACCACCGCTTGCTCCTAAGTGGCAATTGCATACACACACATACACCACCACGCGTAGCTCCATTGCAACAGCGCTGGCGCAATTGTCACTTGAGGTATTTCTAGAATATCAAATTATTTAGTTTAGATCATGATGGCGCAGTGACGTAACAGCGAGAAACTGGAGAACAACAAATTCGCGTTCACAGAGTTATGAGGAAGCTAAATGGGTGGGGTAAATTTTAAATAGACGCGTTGTATCTGTATGTGTTAGTATGGAAATAAATTGTCAGAGCATGACGAAAAACAGATGTTTTCAAACTTTTTCAGCCGAAACAAAGAAAAACAATAATGATAGACTCGCGACCAGATGTAAAACCTACATGGTTTGGGTACTCAAATATAAAAACGGCCTTTGGCAGAAAGGTTAAAAGAAGGTAGGTAGCAGGATAAAGCAGAGCTTAGTGCAACAGATCTAGGCTTTGATTGACGAGAAAATCGCAAATTCTCTCATGGGTCATGGGGATCGGTAGAATACCACCTTTGCCACCGTCCAGCCTTTGAATATTGCGGGAGTGACAGATCTTGGCCGGATAAAACTATGGATCGTTCCGGTGTAAGGACCCGGCTATCACGGGAACTATTTGATTTTAGTTGCCTCTTACGACAGTCATCCCTCATCAAGGGTAAAACTTCTTGAGTCCCTAACCCGTAGTGGTTACCTGCTAGCGTTTATTACGGTTCGACTTCATTTTCTCTACAGGTTTTTATCGGGCTTAGGGTTTTGCAGTTTTTATTGTTTAAAATGTATTTTCATATAAAACCGTAAGGTGGCGTACAAATCACCCAATAGTAGGCCTCAGAAACATGTTTTTTCGACAGATTTTGACTAATGAAACTCCTTTCAGATTTCTGAGTGTCGACTTTGAATTGCGGCATAATTACGCGGATATATCGAAGCAACTCGAGTTCTTCGTCTGAAATACCTAGGTGGTGGTTGGATGCTGATATCTTCATTCGTGGGAGAGACTTTAAAAGGGGCGTTGATTGGATCTTTGTGAATGGCATTAAGGCCTATATATTATTACTTGCAGCGGTTCTGTGAGCTGCCTTCAACTGCGACTAACAAGTACTCAGCGACTATATAAATAAAAATCGGTCCGCCGATAGTCTTGTATATTTCAATCAGCAAATTGGTATTAGGGGGCATGCACATAGGTGGTTAGTGCGTGGACTCATTGCTAGCAAGACCTACTGTTCCACGACAGCCGATTGTAAGCACCGGAGTTGACCCGAATTTTAACCGGCCAAGGGTTATCACCGTTTCGTTGACCTAACCCCGTTTAAATCAGCAGGTAACGCTAGCGTTTTGTTGTCAATACTTCAGGTGTTGCCAGCTGGTGCTCGAACAGTGGAGCGGGGGATGTTGCCAAACGTCACATCAAGTAGCTTAAGGTTTTACACCGCTGACAACATAGATATTGAGGATAGCGTCGGATGTTTCTGGTGAGCAGTGCCAGGTTCCCAGCAATAAATGAACCGGAAAAGTTGGAGGAGTAGCCAAGCAGCTTCGAGCATAAGTCATCAATGTTGTGATCATCAATATTTCTGTTACAAGACATTTTTTTCAATTTTTTTTTTAATTTATTTTTTATTTTACAATGAGGAGCTCACAAAAAGACACGGAATATGTAAAAACTAACTCTTAGTCGGATATAAACACGAAATCAATATTTAGCGGGGAAATGAATCACTAACTCTCTTAAGACATAGAAAAACTCTACAAATGATAACTGAAGTATACAAAGAGTAGCGCCTTGGTAGCGCGATTCGGCCCCTCCCTAAATGCCCGACGATGCCAAATCGCGCATGTGCAATGAACCGCAAAGTAATCAACAAGCATAGGAATAGGCCTTTAGCTATTTATGAGATCGTATATGCTCCATATGGAAAGCTCTCGGCTACACGCAGATAGAGCAATGCACACACGCACAAAAAAACTGCACATTTCAGCCTTGCCGTCGGCAATAAAATGGACGTCCATTAATTGCCAACAATCTCTACAACAACTGCTACAATTAATACATTGTATATGTTGTGTGTGTTTGTGTTGTTGTTGTTGTTGCTGGCAATCGATAAAGAAATATACAAATACAATTATTTTATTTGCGGCAAAATGTGGAAAATTTAATTAAAACTCGAGTAATTGGAACGCAGTGAAAATTTCAAATTTTCAATACGGTTGTTGAGACGCTGGGAAAACGGCAAGGGGCCACTGATCGCTTGATTGAACGAATATAAATAAATAAATTCATGGCAGTCGGGCAGACGGGCAGGCGGCAAGCCGATGAATGGAGTAACTATTTAAATGGAAATTAAAATGACGATGATAAACACATAAATAAGTCAATTAAACGTAAGCTAATGTGGATAATGTCAACGTCATGAACGATCAGCGTCATTGTCAGCGCTGGAAAAGTCATCAAATTGAACATCAACATCAATATCAACACTGACACAGTAAATCAACCGCAAGTACGAGCATAGATCAGAAGAGGCCTGATCAGAGAGTTGAAGATTTGTATACATGTACATATGTATATGTATGTGTGTATTCATAAGTCTTCATGGCGGTTAGTATTAAATTTTTTGCTTTGTTTTATCTAAGCGGTTGTTCGTTTGTGTTATGTATGTTACAACAAAAGTGGCGGCACAGATAATGTAATAATTTGCAGATAGAGTTGTTGAAAACAATACAACACTTTAGATAACTGGAAAGACTTAATACCGCACTATAGAAATGAGCCGCTGGACAGGACGGCATACCGGCAGACTTAAACGTCAACACCTCTCTCTCTCTCTAGCGGTGCATAGGGTACTCGCGATTCAAATACCACTTATTGCAGGACGAGAGCCCGAGCTTCGAGTAGTAGTAGCAGTTAATCCAACCCCGAAATAAACAACGTGTGTCCTGCATGCAATGAGTATCCGCACGACCCTTACCGCCACTTTGCATGACCTCTAAAACCAACTGATCTAAAATCTCTCTCCCTTTAGTTTGAGCCCGCCGAAACTGCTCGTTTTCTGGATCACTCGTTAGATGACCTCGATGCCTTGAACTGTTAGTGTCATGCGGGGTCAAGTCTGGATAGGTAAGAATTTAGTCGACTATAGTATCCAGATCTTAATTGTGCAAGCCTTACGCGGGAGATTGAAGGCAGCTCGAGCTATTCGTCTGCGAGGTATGGTGGTTTGACTCCGAGAACACCATTCGCTGGAAAAGAATTCAGAAAAGTGTTGACGGACTCTCGGTAATTTCGTTTAATGCCTGTCGGTAAGCTAAACCGACCTGTCCAGAGGTTGTGGTAATGGTTCGACATCTAGTAAGTGTCTGTTGGGGTGCTCCCTATCGTAGCATCTCAAGCAGATATTGTTTGCACAGGAAAGAATTGTGCTCCTTAACTCGTAGCATAGATGCTTCGCTGTGTAAGTGATGCTCTGGCGACATCAGAAGGTTTCTTGTCACGGTCCTCAGGACGGTGTTTTGGCAGGGTTGTAGCTTTTCCATCTGCGTCTCGCTAGTTTACGATCAGCCGGCCAATTGTCTTGCAGGTTGATAGCTATGTTTTTTTTTTTTTGCTTTTTATTTTTGAGGATTGTTTTACAGCTCTGGAGTTTTATGGCAACTACAGTCGTTAGCGGCTTGAAAGAGTGCAGCCTGTTCAATGTGACTCCAAATAACTTCGGATTGTTTATAGTAGAAATTTTTACGACATTGACTTTCAAATCGAGTTCGAACCGGTACTCCTTTTTTTTGAGCTGATGAAGAGGGTTCCCGGTATTTTGTTGGTTGTAGTTATCTTGCAGTGAAGAAATGGGAAAGGTCGTCGGAATAGATGTTTGTTTGTTAGATGTTTGACCCCAAAATTCTGCCTCTTCAACCCTGACGGTAATGAGGATTTCTCAATGTCCAATAGTAGCACTGAATGGTTGACCGTGTCAAAAGGTTTTGTCAGATCCAGTGCTACCAGAACAGTTCGCCGACAGGGACGATTTTGGTAGAGGCCATTGACTATCTAGGTGTTTATGGCGTTAAGTGCAATTGTGATGCTGTGCACTTTACGTTAGCCATGCTGATGAGCTACTGAACTCAGATGGTGCATGTGCACTGTAAGTCGGGAGCAGCAAGATCTCAAGAGTCTTCGCTACTGGGGAGTGGAGAGATATCGGCCGATATTATTCTCCTTGGTCGACTGGTTTCCCCGGTTCTCGTAGCAGTGATCGAAAATCGTCTCTCTTGCCTTTGGATTTAAGCTCTGCAGTATCGCGAAATATCTACCAAAGGCATGCCTTATTATATTTTCTGAAAAAAACCTGATGTTCTTTTATTCAACACACCTTTGAATTCAATCAATCAACCAATACACCGTATTCACTAAAAAGTCTAACCGCCAATTGTGGACGGTATTATGATTTCAAGCTTGACGGTCTTTTTATTGGTTTTAATCACCGATTTGAATACACAGGCGCCCTACGCCAGAAAAATCAATGTCATAATCGAAGGCAACAACAATTGTACGGCAGTTAACAAAAAACACTAGCACAATATGATGTTTTTGACGTGTAAGCAAGAATATTTTATATGTATAAACAATTCACAATATGTTGGAGTATGTTTTGTTGAAAATCTAAAAGCACACAAAAAGCCAACGACATGCAATTGAATGGACTGTTATGCTCGTGGTAGGCAACATAAATCTCACATTACGCATAAAATTTTAAGGTATTTAATCGTTCTTTTTTTGGAACGATCGTTGTTGGGTAAAAGGAAAAAAAATCAAACAAATGCATTTGGCAATAAAATTACGCAAGTTGGACGTATAAGCGGAAAATGTATGCATAAATTGTTACCGCGAGCACAAGTTGTATACTAAAGTGAGAGCAGAATTGCCTAAAAGCATGTACGCGATCACTAACGGATCGTTGCTGCTGCCGCTGCAAATTGTAAACAATTACAAAACGCAGGCAGACTAACTGGTAGCCAGCCAGCAAACTTTCGATTTAAATTTAATTTAAATTTAAAATTAATGAAAATGCAAAAAAATAAAAAAGAAAATATTTTGTGGAGGATATGGAGATCGATGAAGCACGTTCGGCGTACATACATATGTACATATGTGCATGAGTAAGGGATCAAGTTGTGCGTGCGTGCGATTTATAAGGCAAGTTATGGAAAACAAAGTACGGACAATGTAGGAGTGGCGGTTACTATTGTTCACAAATTGTCAATAACCGATATATTTAGCATGTATAATTCGATCGATTTATGGGATTGATCGTGCACCACTGATGTACTGATTGACTAATGTTGGTTGAAAAATTGACGAACTTACTGCTAAACGCGGTGCTTTGCTTTAATTTTATTAATTTAAATTTCATTTTCATTTCATTTTCTATTTGTTGCTTTTTATTTTTGGCTTCACGCTTCGTTAGAGTATCATTATTGTTCGTCACCAGCACATCTGTTATTCATCGCTACTGTTCATCTGCCGTTCAGCTATTGCAAGCCTTTACAATCTATTATTTTAAAGAATCTATATAATTTTTTTTTTTGCGGGTTTGGCCGATGCCAAGCTTTTATGTGCTCTCCAAAGACCAAAACACAGTTAATGCGTTTACTTTTTATTGAGTGCTCTAGCTTATTTTATTTATACTTTATGCTTTTCAAATTGTGTCTTTGAGCACCAAATACTGTCGATCGCGGCCAATGAAGTGTGACACATACAATTGTGTGGTGATTATCGCGGATCGCGGCGAAGAGCAGTGATGATTTAAATTTATGTGCAGTGCTTAAAATATGTACATACAAATATCGTACAGAGTGCAGGGTATGAAAGGAAGGACGTTGGTTTATTCTTTTTTACTGATTCATTTCTAATGCATTCGTATATAAAGGGTTTTCCAATAAGAGGTATTATTATGATTATCATGCTTTTTCGGTAGATGCCACTTTTTCAGCTGTAATTATTTGGCATTTGACAAGTAAAAACTACACCAGTGATAAAAATAGAACGATACACGCTTCCACAACGCATTGAAATTATTAAAATTCACTATAAAAATCTGGCAGTAAAACGGTTCGCAAAACTAAAAATTTTTTCGGTCGTCGTGAAGCACCTTGTCGGAACGAACCGCAAAGTTAGTGATCCGGAATTTCTAGAATAAAACAGGTACACGTCGCTCAAGAACAACTGCGAATATTGTTGCTGTAGGCCAAAGTGTTGAGGAAAACCCAGGTCTGTCCGTCCCACGTCTTGTCATTCTTTGGGACGCGAGTTTTTCCTTTGGGTTCCACGTGAAAAATAATATCTACGCCAAACAACAAATCAACATCGTTTCAAGTCCTTAAAGGTAAAATTCGTGAAGCTATTAAGGGCTAATGAGCAGC
Source organism: Ceratitis rosa (assembly GCA_037013455.1). NCBI lineage: Eukaryota > Metazoa > Arthropoda > Insecta > Diptera > Tephritidae > Ceratitis > Ceratitis rosa. The sequence goes on along the minus strand of JAWMAG010000400.1, from coordinate 544,038 downwards.
CACTTTGCGATTTCGTGATGGAAAATTTCAGAAAAATGATACGGTCCTGTAAGAGTAGCCGTGGCGGCCATTTTGCTGATATTCTTTCCCATTATTAATGGCATATCTTCCTCTTTACATTGAAATAAACATCCCATCATTTATCTAAAAAAATTTTTATTTTTTTAATATCAAAAAGAAACAACTCTTATTGGAAAACCCTGCAATTATAAGTTTATATGTCGGATTTTTATTACACTCTGATTTACTGATTCATTTCTGATACATTCGTATATATGGTATGTACATTTATTAGCTGCAAGTGGGCGACATGCGTTTGTTGCTGACCCAAAAAGAAATCAAAATCGCGCCTTATGACCAAAATGCAAATGCGTATGCAAATATGATATTTTTTCGTGTATCATCAACATATTGACAAACTATGGTATATTTGGTGCAAAAAATAAGCAAATAAGCATATCAACTGTACACAAAAATGTCGAAAAAATTATGGAAAATCTTGTAAAAAAAATTCATTTACATTTTCAATATGCAGACAAACAACCCCCATATGGCAGCAGCAGCAAACAGTTGGAATTAAGTGCCTCACCAGCTCTAAAGGCAGTACTTTGCTTCATCATATCGCGTTTGGGCGCGTCATAGGATCACAACGCAACTGACCCCACACCCCACATACATCACACGTTAAAACACAACATCAATTCTAAATTTAAACATAAACATAGAATAATTTTAGGTGAAAATTGAAATTTAAAAAATTTTCTCAACACACTCATGTGTTTACACACGTACGCCCATCCTCCTCTGCTGGCCATGTTGTTTTCCTCTCGACTTGTTTTCCTTTTTGTTGGAAATTAGTTTTACGATCTCGTGTATGATCGTACGCGGCTGTTGAACAAAAACAAAAAAAAATTAAATAAAAAGTAGAAGCAAAAAACACCGGCAGCAAAAGCATCTAAACTACCGGCGAAAACTGTAAAACGGGAGGGCAATAGAATAAGTGGCATAGAATAAAAGAAAAAAGTAAGTGTAGATAGACGAAATAAATAAAAAAAATATAAACATATATATATATTTGACATATCAGCAGGCAAATCTAAATGTACATGCATTAGAATATCAAAACTACAACTACCAAGACGCGCGCGCGCTTGTTCCTCTCCACATTCGTTCGCTGCCTCCAACGATCTCGGAAAGCGATCGCGGCGTCGCTCAATCTATAGATCTCTGCTGGCGCGTCGCATACGTATATTTTGTTTTCTTACTGCCTGCCTACACTCCTGCTACTCCCCACACCATGTTTGACCATTGCTCGCTCGTTGAAAGATACAATTTGGTTGGCATGTATTTTCGTAATTTCGAAAAAAGTGACCTCAGCGTTCGCGGCAACGCTACTACGTAGATACATACATATGTGCTTCTAAACATTTTATTTTTTTTTTGTTTTAGCTAAGTTTTTTTGGATGTTTTCTTTTAATATTTTTATGTTTTTATTATGGAAAAATATAGTTTCCTGATGTGTGCTCTTGTCTCCTCGA